>PVIH01012923.1:0-61048 GCA_004025045.1 Sigmodon hispidus | reverse complement strand
CAACCACTGAACAGCTTGGGATCAGAAACACCCTGGACTGATCCTTCGAACCCCACTCCAACTATAGGAATACCAGACTCATTCTTGAAGGAGGGGGGACAAAACTGGATTTGACCAGGAGTGGTGACTGATCCAAGCATTATTGGATCAGTGGGACCATAGGACTGTCTGCTCCCTGCCCAGCGAAGGGATGGGGAGTCGCAGAGAAGAGAAATGTCAAGATGTGTTGGGAGGGGGAAGGGACCTTGAATGAGGATGGATATACAGGGATGGGAAAAAAAATTTCAGAGGGAAAGCTGAACACATAGTAAATTTATATGTAGCAATCTTATTTGCATTACCACCCTTGATATGCCATGCTTATGATTCTTATCCTGTTCATAGTTATTGTTAACTTTTCCTCATTTTAAATTCATGTTCCTTTTTTTTGTTAAATATAAAATAAAGAAGAAAAAAAAAGAAAAAAAGAAAACATCCCGAAATTGTTCAGATTTTAAGAGCACTGACTGTTCTTCCAGAGGTCCTGAGTTCAATTCCCAGCAACCACATGGTGGCTGACAACCATTTGTAATGATATCTGGTATCTCTTCTATATACTGTATACAGAATAAGTAAATAAATATTTTTAAAAAGAAAAAAAAAGAAAAAGAAATCAGAGCCCAAAACGTTAAATAACCCAATCAAAAAATGGGTTTCAGAACTAAAAAGGGAATTTTCAGCAGAAGAATTACAAATGGCTGAAAAACATAAAATAACATTTAAAACACATTAAAGTACCTATGTTTAAATAATGTTTGGAAGTTTAATAGTCTAAATGGCAAAGTATAAAGTACTATCCAGAGTCTGGCAGAAAATGTGGCTATACATGCATTTAGTAATCAAATTCCATGAGAATATGCATATCAACTCTATTCAGAGCAGCTTATTTAGGAAATAGAATTTGTTTTCTGTTTTGTAAGTGGAAATTAAATAAAGAATACCTCTAAAATAAAAACCTGAAGATATAAGAAATAATTCCCACATATTGATGTCTCAGTCAAACAAAAGAATGCATATTGGACTAATCAAGGTAAGTTAAAAAAAAGAAACATTAATTTTAAAGCTAGTAAAAAGAGATATATTTGAACATGTGGACATTGATCTGTATACAAATATGTGAAAATGGCATATAAGTGCAAAGTATTCCCTAGATTACTTAGTAAATGCATCATGTGTAACACTGTTATTTTATTTATGTGTGTCTATGCATGATTGTGTATTATTTTTCTTTTTTGTAAATTTCATATATATACATATATATCTGTACATATATGCAGATTTTTTAGGCCTCTTATTTATTTTTTATTATGAATAAAATCTCTTTTTTTTATCCATGCATCCCCTTAGTTTCCATTTTGAGACAGTGTCTTTCTATATAGTTTTGGCTACAGGAGAACTGAGGAGATTCATTAAGTTGTCTCAAAACTCACAGCAATCTCTTTGTCTGTGCTTGCTATCTATTAGATGATTGCTTAAGTGTCACTATGACAAATTTAATTTGTAGTTTTATATCTATGTGATAGCAGAAGTAGAAACAAATATATTAAACAAATTGAAAAATAGAAAGTAATTATTCAAAAAATGTAATGATTAAGTTGCCCATATTGTGTAATCTGCTTCTGATAAAGGGAAACATAATTACACATATTAAAGACAACAAGGACAAGAGTTTAGATGCAGTGGAATTTTCCATTTTCAGCATTGCAGTAATGTTAGTGAGCACTTATTAACGCAAAGCATTATGTACATCTTCTAAATTTCCAGATGGAAAGTAAAACATTGAGAAGTGTTTCCAAATATCCATAACAATAACAATCCTAGGATAATATTGATAAGGATAATATCAAAAATTTAACGTTATTCCGAGCTCTGTGATGCAGTTACATGATAAGTAATCTATGCTTATTAAATATGTCAGATACACATTACAAAACAGAAGCTTCTGTCTTTAAAAAAAATCTGGGAAAAAGGGGGGAAAAGCCAGAGGACTTATTTAAATAGAAACAATGAAGTATTTATGACACAAATCTAACAAGTGAATAAAGGAAATATATAATATGTGAGTACTTGATATTGTTGGTTTTACCAACAGAACTGTAACTACGGCCCAGACCTATTGCCCTTGAGACTATTCCCATTAGATTTCCCTGTCTTTCAGCTTAAAGTATTTCAGACAATGAATCTTTAAAAGCTACGGTGTATTAAACATTCATAGGAGAGACAGGTGCTTCCTCATGTATATTTTTTTAATCTAAAGGTCATAGAAAAGAAAGAGGAGCCATTTGAAAGGACAGGTGGTATTCCAGAAAAATTTGGATCCTGGCAGGGGTAAGTTTTGCAAATAGTGAATATATATATATATATGTGTGTGTGTGTGTGTGTGTGTGTGCATATGTGCATATATATATACACATACATATGTATGTATGTGCAACTATAGTTTTAATGAAATATTTGGGATATTGATTTAATTTTACATAATAATTGATATTAATAATCTCATTTAATTTATTTATTAATGTATATTTGCTCACAGTTATTTTTAAAAATAAGATATTATAAAAATTATTTGCAAATTATAGTGAAAATTAGCTTGAAACCAAGTTTTAAATAGTTGTTAAGTATTGTCTTCAGAAATATGCAAACACTGTTGAGACATCAATGCCCTGCATGTTCATGAACATCCCTGTCCTGTTGTAAGTCTATTTAGAAAATAAGCAGAAACACAGTGCATACGTCTCACCAGGTATGATGAAGAAAAAATAAGAAAAGTGCTGAAAGCTTTTTAACACTCTGTTCAATGCATTACTAACACTAAATATAAAACATGTAAACATTGAGTTTAAACATTTTTTTAACAATTTTCCCTAATAAGGTAAGCTTATACAGAGTAGAAAAATAAAAAAAAAATTCTTCCTGGCAGTTAACAATAGTAGCATATTCCCAGTGTCATAGCCTTTTATCTAAGTCTCAAAACTTATACTTCAATGTTGTCTTTTCTTTCTATTTTCTTTCAGTCATGAGGCAGTAGAAGGAGCTCTGTAAGCAATAGGCATCACAGGACTTTCCATTTCATAAAATTAAAATGTAGAGTGGGCATGAATCTGAGAGGTCTGATAACTGAGTTTGATGGGGTGCATAATATAAAATCATTAAATAATAAAGATATATATATATGAAAAAATATAATTTAATTAAAATATATGTTGCTAAATCAGGAGAAATTACTTTACTCTAAACCTGGTTATTGAAGTTACTGTGTATGTGAGAAAGATTAAAAAAAAAAAGAATGGAGGTGCAGGGAGAAGAGGAAGAGAAAGGCAGAAGGGTAGAGGGAGAGAAGAAAGGAGGAGAGAAAGTGAGGCAGAGAGAGGGAAATGGGAGTAAGGCTAAGAAAGGAGAGAGGGGAGAGAGAAAGAAGGAGAGATTGATTCCAGTAATTAAGAAAAGAAAGAAAAGAGAATAGACTGTATGACCATGACAGCCATCAAGGGACTGTCGCAGGAAGAAGACTAATTAGATGGGTTGGAGTGGAATCAAGGTGACGGAAGAGAAAAAGAGAATGAGAAGAAAAGCCTACGTATAAAAAGGAGATTAATGGAACACCAGCATTTTCTACCTGTTTCCTGGATTTGCATGCAACATGGCCAGCCATCCAATCCACTTCGTGCTTCTGACTCCAGTGTCAGAGTCACTTTTACTGCTATAACTGCTCTGCCATGATAAAATGTATCCTTAAAGCTGTGCCCCAGAGAAGCATACCTATCCTCCCTCTCTCCTTCCTGGACTTGTTCCCTGATTTCCATTCTTCCTTCCTTCTTTGTTAATTTCTCTCTTCTGCTGTCCATTGTTCCTCTCCTCCCTCATTCCTTCTTTCTTTGCTTCCTTAAAATTCAGAGTAAAATAATAACACAAGGGGCTTGGGGATAGAGTAAAATCTGTAATGATTCAACATAATATATGTTTTCACTGGACCTTTAGACACTGAAATAATCTTGGAGCATTTTTGTCCATCCAGATCTGCATTTGATTAGGCAGTTTAGTCACTGTAAGTGAGATAGACCCAGATCCTCATTTTAATAGAGTTTAGAGATTTCTTCAATATCTAGAAAACATTTTGAACTATTACGCAAATCTCTAGCTTATGCAAATTTCATTGGCTCTTCAACCAATAGATTTTTTCATGTAATTTAAAATTAGAGCAAACTTATTTATATAAACTCAATATTTTATTTTGTGTACCTGATAGTTGTTAAATGTGAAGTCAGACAATCTCACTGAGGGAAAACATAAAATCCAGACCATTATATCTTATCATTAATTGAAACAGAGGACATGGTGATGATAGACTTCTTCAATAATAGAAAAACAAATTTACATCATCTGAGAAAACTTATGTCCTTACTGCTTCTATTGAACACAGATTCTTTTAAATCTGTAGTTTATTAGAAATACATTGAAATGTTGTTAAAATGCAGTGCTATCATTTATTCCCTTTGTATTACAAGATGTCAACATCACATGATTATACCATTGTCAATATGCTATTAAGAAAGCAGAGCATGAAGCTAGAAAATTAACATCTCTGGAGTAACTCTAACATGTCAGTTGTTAGCTCTAAGACAAGCTTTTATCTTTTTAGAGAAATATTGTTCATTCTGTTTAAATGCCAGACAGATTATTTTCCCTTATCCCTGGAATCTGTATGTCTTGAGCTTCCAAGGAAAACACTTTAAAACTCTTGTCAGCTAATTCAGGTTCTTTCATTGGTGTAATTCAGAGTTTTATACCTTTTGGAAAAGAATTTTTAATTTCACTTGTTTAATGAGTAGCTAAACATAATTTGAATATATTATAAAAAACTATTATGTAACATTCAGTAAAAAGAATTCCCAAAGATTATAAATTTTCTAAATTCCAGCTACAGCATAATATAATAATCCTTATTCATTCATAAGCAAGGACAGTAAAGAAAATTCTCTTTGATATTGGAAAATTAAACAGAGAAATTGATACAATGAAATCAGGAAAAATATACAGGACTTAATTGCATAATATTTGTTTCTGTAATTCTCTTATATCTGCCATTTCGGTATTTCTACAAATAGAATATGTTTATTAAAACAGAATCTATTTCATTCTATAAGAGTCAAATATTTATATAATATTAAAAAAAGTTTCTTTGCATATATTACTATTATATTTCAGTAAAACATGTGAGTATAATTATAAATGTTTACATAATTAATTAATTAAATCTAAAATGATGATTGCTATTCAATTTATAAATAGCTATTAACTAAAAAACTTCAGTCCAATCATCTTACTTATTTTGTTTAATTTCAGATGAACTAAGCTTCAGCTGCACATTGTTTATTCACCTGCAGTTCATGGAAAATCATAACAATGTCACAGAGTTTGTTTTTATGGGCCTTTGGGAAAACAGACAAATAGAGCTCTTGTTCTTTTTCTTGTTCCTGCTTTGTTTCCTGACTGTCTTGGTGGGAAACTCCCTCATTCTACTCACCATCATTTACAGCCACTTAATTGAACAGCCAATGTACTACTTTCTATGCCACCTCTCCTTCATGGACCTCTCCTACACCTCCAGTGTGGTTCCCCAGCTCATCAAGGATTTGGCTGCAGCAAGAAAAATCATTTCCTATAATGAATGTATGACCCAGCTCTTCACTGCCCATTTGCTGGCAGGTGTGGAAATCTTCATCCTTGTTTCTATGGCTATGGACCGTTATGTTGCCATTGTTAAGCCCCTGCACTACATGACTATCATGAGCAAGAAGAGATGTGATATGCTGATTGTCCTGGCCTGGACAGTGGGATTCTGGCATTCCATAGCTTTACTGCTCATGGTGCTCAGTCTGCCTTTCTGTGGCCCCAACCACATCAACCACTACCTGTGCGATGTCAAGCCTCTTTTAAAACTGGTCTGCAAAGATATTCATGTGGTTAGTATTTTAGTAATTGCCAACTCTGGGATGGTAGCTGTTGCCATTTTTCTTGTACTAGTTGCTTCTTACATACTCATTCTGTATAATCTGAGGACAAGATCATCTTCAGGGAGACGCAAAGCTCTCTCAACCTGCAGTTCTCACGTAATGGTGGTAGTTTTATTTTTTGTGCGCTGTATTTATACTTATGCTCTACCTGCAGGGAGTGAGAATAAGGATAAGGAAATTTCTGTGTTTTACACTGTGATTGCCCCCATGCTAAATCCTCTCATCTACACTCTGAGAAACACTGAGATGAAAAGTGCCATGCACAAGGTGTGGTCTCAAATGACACATTCAGAACTGAAATAATTGAAACATTTTTGTGATTGTGGTTATGTTCCCATGTCAGCTATTATTTGAAAGGTCACAGAAAGCACAAACTGTGTTTGTGTGTGTGCGTGTGTGTGTGTGTGTGTGTGTGTGTGTGTGTGTGTGTGTGTAAAGGGGTGATTTATGAGTCAAACAACAACTTACTATGTGAATTCTACTAGGACAAGTTAGTCTAGAAATGATGAGGTGTATGTAAAGTCTGCACAAGTGACCTTGGCTAGGTAGAGTACCTTCTTAGGATTAAAGGTCCCTAGGTATCTTTTCCTGTGATTACCACCCCAATCACACACACTCATAAAAATGAAGCCCAATTTTAACTACTTCAATGGTTTGTCTCAAAAATTTTATAAAACCCTGTTTTTTTGGGGGGAAGGAAGTTTGAACAAGGGTATACATGGATAAAAAAATGACTTTATTCATAAAAAGAAGTAAAATTAATTTAAAAAGTCAACTTCAAGGAGTAAAAAATACAAAAAAAAATTTAATCCAACTTTCTCCATTGTTTGTTATTATTCTTTTATTACTTATAATTTTTGTTACTATTTCTATATATTAATTATATACAATACAGGATTATATAAATATATTTTCATATATGTGTGTATATATATGTATATATATACATATATATATTTTTAAGCATATTAACCTCACATAACATTATCCTTTTCTTAGTATTCCTTTCAACCTTCTAAAGAAAATTTAGGTCTAATTCTGTAACCTCAGAGCTCTATACTCTGGAATAATTATGTGTTATAATTATATTCTTTGTGATTAAGGGAGTTCAGGGGACATTCTGCCTTTGTAATACTTTCTGTATGAGTTTGCAATGGTCACACAAGTATATCGTTTATGATATATGTGTAATCATACATTATTTCTCAGCAAAAAGATCTTAGTTAATGCACAGAACTCTTAACAGAGTTTGTTTTATAAGACACTTTTATAATTTGTGCTTTTTTTTCTTTCAAACCCCATTTACTTTATGTGATGTCCCATATGTAGATGTACATTGCTTCTCCCATAGCTGGTACATTTTTCCTTATGTCCTCAGCCTAGTTTGCTCTGGTTACTGTGGCTGAGAGTCCAAGAATTAGATATAAGCTCACAATTGCTCTTAACTTCTCCAGGAAGGTTGAAGACACAAAAACAAGACCAAAAAAATTCATCCCAATATCTTCCGATTTCTAGTATTTCTATGCCTCAAGACATTTACTTTTAAAAATGCCTGTATTTCTGGGTCCTTGGGGAGACTGATTTTCAATTTTCTGAGAAACCACCATACTGCATTTCAAAGTGGCTAACAAGCTTGCACTCCCACCAACAATGGAGGAGTGCTCCCCTTGTTCCGCATCCTCTCCAGCATAGGCTGTCATCTGTGTCTTTTATCTTAGCCAATCTAACAGGTGTCAGGTGGTATCTCAAAGTTGTTTTGATTTGCATTTCTCTGATGGCTAAAGATGATGAACACTTTTTCAAGTGCCTTTCAGCCATTTGTAATTCTTCTGCTGAGAATTTACCTTTTCATATCTGAACCCAATTTTTTGATTGGGTTATTCAAGGCTTTGGCCTCTAGATTCTTGAGCTCTTTATATATCTTAGAGATCAGTCCTCTGTCACTTGTAGGGTTGGTGAAAATCTTTTCCCATACTGTAAGCTGTCGTTTTGTCCTATTGACAGTGTCCTTGTCTTTACAGAAGCTTCTTAGCTTCAGGAGATCCCACTTATTAATTGTTGGTCTTAGTGTCTCTGCTACTGGTAAAGCATTAGCTCAACTATGTTCACAGCAGCATTATTTGTAATAGCAAGTACCTGGAAACAACCTACATGTCCCTTAAATGAATAATGGATTAACAAACTGTGGTACATCTACACAATGGAGTACCACTCAGCAGTAAGAATAAATGTTATCCTAAAATTTGCAGGCAAATGGATGGATTTGGAGAATATCCTCCTGAGGGAGGTATCACAAACTCAGAAATATAAACAGGGAATGTACTCACTCATTAGTGGACTCTAAACAAACAAACAAACAAACAAGAGAAAAGCAAAGCATTCCCAAGCTGCAAACCACAACCACTGAACAGCTTGGGATCAGAAACACCCTGGACTGACTTCTTGGATCCCACTCCCCCTAGAGGAACACCTGAGGGAGGAAGGAGAAAACTGGATCTGCCAGGAGTGGAGACTGAACTAAGCAATATTGGGACAGGGGGAACATGGAACTGCCTGCTGCCTGCCCAGGGAGGGGGAAGGGATCTTGAATAAGGATATACAAAGATAGAAAGTATGACTTCTAATATAAAATGCCTGTATTTAAGAGCAATGCTTCTTAAAAACTAGATATTCACAATTCAATTCAGCCAGGTTATGAACTAATAAGAACATTCACTTAAAATAAATAATTTTAATACCTTATTTTTGTAAAAATGACTCTGAAAAAATAAAGGATAAATAGGCATGCCAAATGACGTATAAATACATTGGATTTTGTGTGTTTATGTTCAATACAGTTTGTCATTGTGTTATTACCTTAACTTTTATATATCTTGTATAAAATCTGGGTTTCTGATTCTGTGTTGTCTGCTAATAGCACAAAAAATCATATATTATAAAAAATACTTTTAGATTATTAAAGCCATTCAGCAAATATGTCCATTTTCCTATCAGAGAGAATAGAGGACAGCCTGCTCAAAGTTCCTTGTAAAATTATTACTTGTTTATTTTATGCATTAGAGAGATATTGTTGTTCTAATTAAAGTTTGTTCCTTGTGTTATATATTATTACCACTTTGCAATCACTCCTACAGCGCAGTATTATAATTGCTTTTGTTTAGTTATTTTTCTTTACTCAGGCATTTGTCTTTCTTTGGTCAGAATTTCCAAATTCACTCTGTATCTAATTCTTTGAATGAGATTTTCCTGTCTTTGCATCAGGTAGGAGCTGGGAAGAGGAGAAACTTAAACCATCATAATTTGTCTATATTGTCAGAAAGTTTCTTCATGTTTTATATTAAATAGTTCATATATCTAACTCATTGCTTTACATATGCAAATTTTCAAAGTCTAGACTACTAAGGGGAATATTTAGCCTACTATAAAATAAAATTAGCTAAGGCATTATTTACGCATATACATTTTTAAATTCCTTGACACCATGCTACATCTTTCCTTGGAAAGGGGGTATTTTCAGTGATAAAGCACAATGTGAATATGTGTGCTGTGTACACATGTATTAGCTTGATGAGTCAACTCATGCTTTACTTTTTTTTTCAAAGATTTTATTATTATTATTAACAAGGATGTCACACTTTCTATCCTTTTATATTCTTATTCAAGGTCCCTTCCCCCTCCCACCACAACAGGTCATTTTTTCTTCTCCACACATCCCCATCCCATCCCTGGGCAGGCAGCAGGCAGTTCCATGGTCCCACTGCCACAATATTGCTTAGTTCAGTCTCCACTCCTGGCAGATCCAGTTTTCTCCCCCCTCCCTCAAGAGTGAGTTGGGTATTCCTTTAGGGGGAGTAGGATCCAAGTAGTCAGTCCAGTGTGTTTCTGATCCCAAGCTGTTCAGTGGTTGTGGTTTGCAGCTTGAGCATGCTTTGCTTTTTTCTTGTTTGTTTGTTTGCTTAGAGTCCACTAATGAGTGAGTACATTCCCTGCATATCTTTCTGAGTTTGTGATACCTTGCTCAGGAGCATATTCTCTAAATCCATCCATTTGCCTGCATATTTTAGGATATGATTTTTTCCTACTGCTGAGTAGCACTCCATTGTGTTGATGTACCACAGTTTGTTAATCCATTCTTCAGTTGAGGGACATCTAGGTTGTTTCCAGGTTCTTGCTTGGGATATTGATGGTTTAGAGGATGAGACAAAAGAAGTATCTGCACCATTAAAAACTTGTTATTCTTTATATATCACAAGAATCAATAACATGCTATGATTTGCTACCTATTTTGGATGTACAATTTAGGGAGAAAGATGATGTTACAGAATTAAGTAGAAAATTATGTTGAACAGGAGTTAATTTACTTCTTTTATGCTTATTTTCTAAGTTTTCTTTGTGATAAATTTACTTTGCAATGTTTTTATGATAATAATGGTAACAAAAATTTATAGCAGTTTAGTTTTGTCATTTTTCTTGCTATGAATGTGGGTCCATCCTTCTCTATGTAACTATGTTAATCTCTATTCATTATGGCAATGCTTATATCCTGATTATAAACCAATACTCCGACTCCTCTAGCTTTTAAAATTTTTCTTAATGATTTCCAACATGTTCTCATGAACTTTAGAAAAGCTGATATGAGTATGATTCTTTTCTGAAGACTTGACTTCCATGTCATAGGAAGATTCAACTATTATGAGGCTCTTAACCAATTATGATTCTATGTTGTTACTATTATCCCTAAACAAAGTCCTTTTCCTCCATGAACAAGGTTGAAGACAGCAATAGCTAACTGACATAAACACAGATGTTTATGAGGCATTTGACATACATGCCACACCTATTTCCCACAACAAAATGTTAACTCCTTGCTGGAATCTATAACAGCTCCATACATTGCTTATTTATATAAAATCCCTGCCAAGCTCAGGATTTCTCATCAATTTTTGAGTGGTAATGTGTAAAACCACATGTGGTCTTCAGTTATAACTAACTAGTACACAACCAATAGCCTCTATATTAGTAATTTTGCCCTCCTTGACCAATAGGATGAAGTAGCATTCTCTTCAGTTCAAGATCATACTTTAAAGAAAAGTCATTGTACACATGGAATGGACAGCCTTACTCATAGTCATGCAGCAAACCTTCCAGTTATGTACAGAAATGCCCCTAAGCATTCTCAGTTTACATTGCAGAGTTTAAGCTTGAAATAATGGAAAGGATACTTTTAAGGTATATTATTAACAGAGAAAAAAAGAATGACTTCTGTGACAACTCATGACACATAGCTTTTTGGCCTATAGCCAACTAAGTCACCCCTAAAACAACTGGAGACACACAGCTCCCTGGCTTACAACTTACAAAGAACCAACCAAAAGCTAAGAGTGAACCAAAGAAGCAACAGGCAAATACCATTGCAAGAATACATATAACAATATAAAGTACAACAAGACACTTCCAGTAAAAGTTGTTATCCCGTGCTACCGTCTCGCCAGCAAGAACGACGCGGCACACGTACGATCCTTCTGCAAAAAAGCTTTAATGCATCTTGAGAGGGAAAGCATAAGCTTACAAGGCGGAGACCCCAAACAGCTAAAACCCGTCCCTTATATAGGAAACTAACCCCCGCCTAGGACGTGTCAGACTCAGATTGGCTGTAGCTCAATAGGGCGAGGTGATGCCACGGGAGAGGCAGAGCACAAGGAGTGGAAATTCCCCTTGCACCTGTGCAGTCTACAAATTTACACATTAGAGCACAGGATGTCTACACCATCTTGGAATGGCAGCAGTGAGTGCGGCTTCTCACAAGTTGTTGGTTCTACAACAACAAGAACTAGGCATAAAAATGAATAAAGGAAAGAAAGAAAAAAACCTTTAAAGCAACTTTATGAAGATAATAGAAGCCCTAAAAGAGAATATAAACAATACTCCTTTATAGAAATAGAAGAAAAAACAAACAATAGTTGGAAGAGATTAACAAATCCCTGAAAGAAAATAAGGAAATCCAAGAAAAAGAAAACAGACAAGTGAAACAAACATTACAGAAATTAAAAATTAAAATAGAAGCAATAAGAGGGCATAAAACGAGGCAAAGCTGGAAATAGAAAAACTGAAAAAACAAACCAAAACTAGAGATGCAGTCATAACCAACACAATGTAAAAGAATAGATAATCTCTAGAGTGCAAGATTCAATAGTGGAAATAGATATGTCACTTAAAAACAGTACTAAAATCTAAAAAGTAATAATACAAAATGTCTGGGAAATCTGGGGCACCATGAAAAGACCAAACATGAAATAAGGAGAATACCAGCTCAAAAGCACAAAAATATCTTCAAAAAATCATAGGAGAAAATTTTCCTAACCTAAAGAAGGAAATGCCTACAAAGAAAGAAAAAAGATGCTTACAGAACACTGAAAAGACTACACCCACCAAAAAAGTCTGCTTGCTACATAATAATCAGGCCACTAAACCTACAGAACAATAACAACCAATACTAACAGCTGCAAAGGAAAAAGGCCCGAAGTACCTTTAAAAGCATACCCTTTAAAATAACATCTGCCTATTCACTGGAAAAATGAAAGCAGGAAGGCATGAGGTTATACAGACACTAAAAGAGCATGGCTACCAACCCAGACAACTATACCCAACAAAACTATCAAGCACCACAGATATAGTAAACAAGATATTTCATGACAAAACCAGATTTAAGCAATACCTATCCATAAATTCAGCTCTACAGAAGACACTAGTGGGAAAAACTCCAAGTTAACAAAACCAGATAAACACATGAAACCACAAACAATCAGTAATCCCACAGAAGAAAAACTGGAAGAAGGAATACACACACGGTACTGTCAAAAATAATAGGAAATAGCAATCATTAGTTATTAATATTATCCCTTAATATCAATAGACTCCATTCACCTATAAAGAGACACACTGTAACACGATGGATAGAAAAACAGAAGTCATCCTGCTGCATACAAGAAACAAACCTCAACTTCAAATATAGACACAGACTCAGAGTAAAAAGTTGGAAACAAATGATCCTAAGAAACAAGTTGGTGTAGCCATCCTAATATATAACAAAATAGACTTTAAACAAAAATCAATCAAAAGAGTCCAGGACAGACATTACTTATTTATCTCAGGAAAATCCACCAAGATGAAATTTCAAACCTGAATATTTATGCCCCCAGCACAAGGGCACATACATATGTAAAAGAAACACTACTAAAGTTAAACCTCACATCAAACTTTACACACTAATAGGGGGTACCTCAGTACCCACTTTCTTTTTTGGATAAATTAACCAGAAATACTCAACAGAGAAATAAGGGATCTAATTGATATTATGAACCAAATGGACTTAATCGATATATACAGAAACTTTCACCCAAATCCAAAGGAATATACATATTTCTCAGCACCCCATGGAACTTTCTCAAAAAAAATGACCACAACATGGTCATAAAGCAAATGTCAATATATACAAATAATGAAAATAACTCCTATTATTATATCAGACCACCATGGTCTAAAGCTGGATTTCAACAACAACAAAAATCACAGAAATCTAACAAATTCATGGAAACTTAACATCTCTATATTGAGCCAAATCTGGGTCAATTAAGAAGTTAAGAAAAAAAATCAAATATTACCCAGAATTTAATGAAAATGAATCCTTAAAATGCCCAACCTTAGGGAACACAGTGAAAGCTGTATTAAGAGGAAAACTTATAGCACTAGATGCCTATTTGAAAAACCTAGAGAAATCTCACACAAGAGACCTAACTGGACAACTGAAGACTTTAGAACAATAAGAAGCAAACTCAAATAGAAAGAATAGACGGAAGAAAATAATCTTAAGGCTGAAATCATTACAAAGAGAACAATACAAGAAAATCAACGAATCATAGAGTTGGTTCTTTGAGAAAGTCAATAAGATAGATAAATCCTTACCCAAACTAACCAAAAGACACAAAGAGACAGTATTCAAATTAACAGTATCAGAAATTAAAAAGTGAGGGCAAATGATCAGACACCCAGGAAATCTAGAGAATTATCAGGTCATGCTTTAATAATTTATATTCCACTGAAATGGAAAACCTAAAAGAAATAGACAGATTTCTGGACATGTACCACTTACCAAAATTAAATCAAGATTATATTAAGGACCTAAACAAAACTATAAAGGAAATTAAATTGTTATTAAAAGACTCAAAAGTAAAAAAAAGTTCAGGACCAGGATAGTTTTAGTGCATAATTCTATGAAACATTCAAAGAAGAACTAAAACCAGCACTCTTCAAACTGTTCCTTTCAGTAGAAACTTCAGGAAAATTGTCAAACACATAAATATATATACACACAGGAGAGAGAGAGAGAAGTTTATTATCCATTCTGCCATTTTGCAAATGGATACATGGCTTGTTTCCTTCTTTTGATTTTTACAAACAGTGTAAATCAACATAAGTATACAAATATCTCTTTTTTCTTAGGCATTCAGCTCTCTATCAAACCAACCACAGTGACACATACTCACATAGTGTAAAGGAATATTCAGAAACATTTTCCCCTTCTTGTCTAAATAACAAGGAAAGGATTTAGCTCTAACATAACAAACCCATAAAGAATAAGAACCATTGCTAGGTAAGAATTATATTTATAATGTCTACTCCATTTATATTTGGTGTCTATTATTTATCTTTAAAAAAAAAACACAGCCAAGCTCTTTTTATGAGGCCACAATCTCCCTGATACCTAAGCCACACAAAAATGCACAAAAGAAAGATTACTACAGTCCAATTTCCTTCATGAACATTGATACAATAATACTCAATAAAATTCTGACAAACTGAATCCAAAATCATATCAAACAAATCATCTACCATGATTGAGTAGGGTTCATCCTTAGAGTTACAGGGATAGTTCAACACACAAAAAACTGTGAATGTCATTTATAACATAATATAAGCAAACTGAAAGGGAAAAAAAAAACATGATTATCACATTGGTGCTGAAAAGACTCTTGACAAAAATCCAACACTCTTTCCTGATAAAAGTCCTGGAGAGATCAGGAATACAGGGAAAATACCTAAATATAATAATAGATATATAAAAGGCCAACAGCCAACATCACACTAAATGGAGAAAAACTCAAGGCAATCCCACTAAAATAAGGAACAACATAAGACTGTTCTCTCACTTTTTATCTATTCAAGATAGTTCTTGAAGTTTTAGCTAAAGCACTAAGAGAAAGAACAAAAGGATATTAAGGTGATAGAAATTTAAAAGGAAGAGGTCGAATCATCTCTATTTCAGATGACATAATAATATACATAAGAGACTCCCAAGATCAGGGAACTCCTATAGCTGAAATACACATTCCACAATTAGCAGGGTATAAGATTAAATAAAAAAATCAGTATCCTTCATAAACACTAATGATAAAGGGACTGAAAATGAAACAAGGGAAATATCACTTGATATAATGGATGAAAATAGCATTAAATATCTTGGCATAACTCTAAAAAAGTAGCAGACCTGTTTAACAAAAATTTTAAGTCACTGAAGATAGAAATCAAAGAGAATAAGAGAAAATGGAAAGAAATAACATGCTCTTGAATAGGTAGGATCAACAGAGCAAAAACTGCAATCTTACCAAAAGTAATCTACAGATTCAGTGCAATTCCCATCAAAATCCCAACACAATATTTTATAGACTTTGTAAGAATAATGCTCATCTTCACATATAATAACAGGAAACCCAGGATTGCCAAAATAATACTGCTCAATAAAAGAACTTCAAGAGGCATCACCATCCCTGACTTCAAGCTATACTATAGAGCTACAGTAATAAAAACAGCTTGGTACTGGCATAAAAACAGACTTGTGGATCAATGGAGTAGAATTCAGGATCCAGACATTAACACAAAAACCTATGAACACCTGATCTTCGACAAAGAGGCCCAAATATTCAATGGAAAAAAGATAGTATCTTCAACAAATGGTGTTGGCATAACAGGATGACAGTGTGTAGAAAAATGAAAATAGATCCAAACCTATCACCTTGCACAAAACTGAAATCCAAGTGGATCAAAGACCTTAACATAAACCCAGCAGAACTAAACCTGATAGATAGATAAGAAAGTATGAAATACCCTCTAAAGCATTTGCATAGGTGAACACTTTCTAAATATAACACCAGTAGCACAGATACTAAGAACAACAATTAAAAAGTGGAACCTCCTGAAACTGAGAAGCATCTGTAAGCCAGAGGAAACAGTCAATAAGATAAAAAGATAGCCTACAGAATGAAAAAAAGATATTCAACAACACTACAACTGACAGAAGACAGATCTTAATATATGAATAGAACTCAAGCATCTAGAGCACAAGTACCCAAATTAACACAATTAAAAAATGGGGTTCAGAGCTAAAAAGGGAATTTTCAACAGAATTAGAAATGACTGAAAGGCATGTGAAAAATTGCTCAAAATCTTTAACCATCAGAGAAATGCAAATACAAAAACAACTTTCATATATCATCTTACACCTATCAGAATGACTAAGGTCAAAAACACAGATGACAACCTTTGCTGGAGAGGATGTGGAGCAAGGTTAACACTCTTCCACTGTTGGTGGGAGTGTAAATTTGTACAGCCATTCTGGAATCCTGTGTGGCAGTTCCTCAGAAAACTAAGAATCAATCACCCTAAGGATCCAGCAATACCGCTTTTGAGTATATACCCAAATGCTGCACAAATTCAGATTATACGAAAAGAAGACTCAGAGCCAAATATCAAGGAAAGGCTGAAGTATGGGAGAGAGGAAACACCACAGTCAATTCTTATGCAGCTATCTTACAACTTCCTCAGCCTTGCTCCTGGTTGTTTCTGCCTCTGCTGGGTTCCTAAGAGGCCTTAAATACCCTTCTTGTCAGCTGTATCCTGTCCCAGTTAGGATTAAAGGTGTGAACTACTCTATTTCATTTAGCCTTGAACTCACAGATATAGAGGAAGTTCTGTCTCTAGAGGTAAGGGATTAAGGGTCACCACTCCCATGTTTTCCCTGTGATAGGATTAAAGGTGTGTGCCATTAAATCTCAGTTGTTTGTCCTTGTACTTAAGGATCAAGAAATTCCTAAAATGTCTGCCTAGCATTTGATGGTGTGTTGTCTCTTTTTTTTAAGGTTTTCTTAAATATGTAATATATCACTACACCCAAAGAATGCACATTGATGCTCCAAAGGCATTAGTTCAACTATGTTCATAGCAACATTGATAATAGCATGAACTTGGAAACAACTTAGGTGCCATCAACAGAAGAATGGATTAACAAATCATGGTACATCCCCACAATGGAGTACTACTCAGCAGAAAAAAATAAATGACTTCCTAAAATTTCCAGGCAAATGAATGAGTTTGGAGAATGTCCTCCTGAGTAAAGTATCACAAGCTCAGAAAGATAGGCGCAGGATGTACTCTTTCATCAATGAACTTTAGACAAAATAAAAAGATTATCCAATTTGCAAACCGCAAACCCTGAACAGCTTGGGATTAGATGGAACTCAAGAGACATCTAGAGATTAACCTAGGAAAAGAAAATAGAGAAAATAACCTTAGAAAATTGGGATCATAGCAGGTTACAACCAAGAAGAGGTTGGAAAAAATCATGAGAGGAGATGACTGAGTGAGCAGAGCAATAAGGAGGGAGAAAATAAGAGATAGAGATCTTGATAGAGGAAGCCTATATGGGGTTAGAAAGAGACCAGGTGCTAGGGAAACCTCCAAGAACTCATAGAATGTCTCTTGCTAGGTCTCCATCCAATAGTGGGGTGTGTGTGTAAACAAGACTTTCCTATAATCAAATGAATAACCACACTGTCATGACAGAACCTAAATCCAAGAATGAATAGAGGTAGAGGCTTGGATACATGACTGAGCACTTGGCTGAGCTCCTGGTCCAACTGAGAGTGAGAGCAGAGAGTCAGTATGAGAACAGGGATATGGATTAGGAGGAAAATTTCCACAATGCTGGCTGGAGCTTGGGGACGTTCATTGAATCAAAAACAGCCAGTGGGTAAACCATGGGTAGGTAGACTGAGCTATGCCCTCCAAGTATAGGCATGTCCATTGTTGTGGGCAGTATGTGGAGCCTCAAGGAGGAGGATCAGACTATTTTCCTGTGCCTGAACTGGCACCATGGAGTCCATTCCCTACAGAGGAACACATAACCCAGCCTTGATGCTTGGTTGAGGAAATCGGACCTACCTGGAGTGGATGTGCTACACTGAGCTGACCTACCTTAGGACTTCTGGTCTGTTTTGGAGAGAGGATGAGGGGATGAGGGGGAAGACTGAAGGCTGACTGTCAAGGATTAAGAGAACTGAAGGGAAGAAGAGAAAGGGGATACATGGATTTAAAAACCTTTTTCTTTATAAATAAAAAAGCAAATTAAAAAGGTTTTTTCTTCAATATGTCTTTTTCCTGAAATTGATAAAAGATTCATTTGCATTTTTTTGACTGAACTGATAGTGAAATGTAGTTCAAAATTTGCTAGTTTGAAAGATCTAGGCGATTGGACCCCTAGTTAACAATGGCATTTGTGTTCATTCCATCTGCTCTTGTTAACATATTAACTTTAAAAAAGAACAAATCATATTTTCAATTAATCCATATATTTTAAATTATCATAGTCAGTCAACAGCAATCTCCTTTACAAATGAATTATTTAAATAATAATATCTTTTGACATGGATTTTAGGGTTCTTCTCTGGGCCAGTTCAGTGTGAAACACCTATGAGTAGGAGAAAATCCAGTTTTATATCCTGATGAGAACAGCATGATTTCAGAAGGAGGAAGTGAACATGATGCATATGAAAGAGTAAGATGGAGTCTTCTGGACTGTCCTGGAAGAGAGGTTCTTTTGTGGCCCAGAAACTCCTCTGACTAAGGCAGTTGCTTACAAACCCTCACTGCTAAATCTTTCTTCTTAGTGCCTTCCGATTAAGGAACTTGTTTTTCTCTCTCTTTTTTGTTTCTCTTTCTGCACAATGGCACAAATCATAAGCCACATGCCCTGACACTCTAGACTTCTCTTTGAACACATCCATTGCCCATGAGAATCTTTGCTCAATTTCATTACTGATGCAGATTTTTAAAATTATAACTTAAAAAGTCTATTTTTCTCTAATTAGTCCTTCATCAAGAAGCATGCATATCTCTAGCTTGCCTACTGTAAAGTTTTTTTGTTTGTTAGTTTTTTATCTCCTATATTCTGATACAATTGACCATTTTCTGAGAAACATTTAAATTGATTTAACTGTAAAATTATGACCTTGAAAATGGAACCATCACTTTACAGTGATATTCAGGTTTAAAACAAATGGAAAAGATTTTTCCCTTAAAGTGAGATTCATGGCAATGTATTCATACTAATCTTTAGATAACTGTTAACAATTTAGAGAGAGTGACTGCAGGGGGTCGGAGGGGGAAGGGACCTTGAATAAGGATATACATGGATTGAAAATGTGACTTTATTCATAATGTAAAAAAAAAGAAAGAGAAAAAAAAAAGTGAACCTAGAAACAATCTAGATGCCCCTCAACTGAGGAATGGATTAACAAGCTGTGGTACATCTACACAGTGGAGTACTACTCAGAAGTAAGAAAAAATGACATTCTATAATTTGCAGGCAAATGGATGGATATGGAGAATATTCTCCTGAGAAAGGTTTCACAATCCCAGAAAGATAAGCAGGGGATGTATTCACTCATTAGAGGACTTTAAACAAAAAGCAAAACATGTCCAAAATGCAAACCACAAACACTGAACAGCTTAGGATCTGAAGTACCCTGAACTGGCATGTTGGAGACCATTCCTTCCAGAGGAACACTTGAGCCAATCTTGATGTGGGGATGAGGAAAGTGGATTTGCCTGGAGTGAATGCTGAACTAAGCCACTTTGGGATCTTGGGACCTCCTGTCCTTGTAGGGGCGGGAGGGGAAGGGCATTTGAACAAGGGGATACATGGACAAAAAGTGAGACTTTATTAATAATAAAAAATGAGAAAAAAAGAATTGCATCTTCTGTAGGCCACAGAACAAACTTCTGGATTTATCATCTATTATCTCTGATATTATTTACTAATATCATGCAAATTCACACTGGATGCTCAAATCTCTCCCTGCAATCCTACTCAATTGTAAGAATAATTTAAGGCAGTACATGGAAATAGGGATTCATGGCCAAAGTTTCTTGTACCAATAATATTTTCTCTTTTCCTGCCATTGTAAACTTCCCTACACATTCATACATTTTCTTTTTTCTCCTTTGGCAATTTTAAATTAAATGAAAATATCACTGTACTTTAAGCTTTATCTTTTTAGTAATTTAAGAATGGGTCATTTATAATTGCTATAGTCTAAATAGACAGTGCAAATTAGATGCATTATAGTATCTCAACTATTAACTGAATAAGCTATACTTCAGGAGATAATGCTACCAACAATATCAGTGTTTTGTGCCATTGTGTGTTGATGTATTCCCTCTGGAGGTAAGGAATAACATGTTTCCCAGAATCCTGTGAGAAAGCTATGATCAAAAAGTGTTGGACAGGTGAGATTTATGTGGACAGTCCTCCAGCAGGTGAGAGAGATATTACTACACTGTGAATTCAGAGACACATTTTTGAGATTCAGTAAGTATGTATATTTCAATATGCTTCAATACACTGTGTTAGTAAATGTTTGGAAAAGAAACATTAAATTTAATCTTTACTGTTATGGTAAATGTAAAATACTGTCTTTGAAATAAAGCAGTTATCAAAAATCATTAAATTTCTTGTAAGAAACAGGTATGTAAAATTCCATCCTTAAGTGTGGGGAAAAAAGATGCATTTGTTATCTTAAAGTTTATGGTTGTGTTTTGACATGCTAAAGTATAGAAACATTCCAAAATGTTTTCTTAAAAGTGGCTAGAAGAGATTAGAATGACCAAGAAATATCCATGTGTCTATGACACCTGGAAGATTATCTCTAACTAAAATTTGTAGAAAAGTTTAATATAGAATAATGACATTTTTCATAGTTCTGGGAAATGCCAGCTTCATGATGAGCAAGTGCAATACTTGAGCAAAGTAGTGTATATCATAGTAGAGTATAATATTCTTTCACTGTTTCCAGAATGATAGGACAAATCATTAACATAAAATAGACATACACCTGAGATTTACTTTAAGAAGAGGACTAACTAGTCATGAGATAAACTTGAGACAAACCAAAATAGTGAGTATATCTTTTATATGTGTAATAATGATAATAAAATTATGCATACTGGATTCTTAATATTTCAATAAGTATCTGCTTTTTCACAAATATTAGGTGTTACCTTATGAAACTTAAGCCCTTCACAATACACCTTTTGTCTGTCTAATAAAACTCAGAAAGAATGACTGCATAGTAATTTCCAGACAACTGAAAGGAACAGATACAGAAAGTGCACCTTAAATATATTTAATTACTTGAGTTTCTCTTTCTTTTCCCAGGCTATTTCCTACTGCTACTTTTGATGGTATAGCATGAATGATGAAATTAAGTAACATAGTTAGAGAGGCTTAAGGAGGGTTATAATGTAATTCTTTAAGTTCTTACAGGATGAAGAAATTAGGGCAGCTGGTTAGCATTCCCAGAATATAATAACCTATCATAGAAGCAAATTGTGAGAGTCTCTGAAATGCACAAGCCAGTGTCACTGAATTTAGGACTGGTGATTTTTGAGTTGTCTTTCTGGGTAAGAGGATTCTTTCTTCTGTGGGCTCTTCAGTACTATGTAGACAGATCCATGTGGGGAGCCACCAGACAATAATTTCCACCCTCCTAAATTCTCTACATGTTCTGCTTTGCTCTTATTTCAGATCTTATTCATCACCTCTAACAATTACTGTATATGCTTTGTGTTTACTATTTTTGAAATCAATATAGCCAATATAAAATTGCTTCATCTTGTTTGAAAAGTTGAAATAACTCTAGTTGTTTCTAGAAGTTATGCTGTATTACGGTACTTTTTCTTTTGAGGATATTGAGGTACATTGTAATGACTGATAAAAAATGACTGAAGAATTGCATTTATTGTTATTTTTGGAAAAGTGTGGGAACAAATATAGTTTATAGACATGAAATCTAATATATAAATAAAAATATAAAATATATACTAAAACAAAAACAACCACAATCAAAAACCAAAACCAACCAAACAAAAAAACTCATAGAGCATGAGCAAGGAGAAGATGGTATTCAAAGATTCTCCTTATTTGCTCAAAGATTAAGAATTCAACCCACAATTAGTAAAGTTAAGATATCCATTCATTCTTCATTATGAATAAAGCCGTATGTTTTATGCATTATACCCTTGTTCAAACTCCCTTCCCTCTCCTGCCCCTTCTAGTCACTCTTCTCCACATCACTTTATCTCCTCCCCAGCAAGGGCAGGAAGTACCAAGGTCCGAAGACATCCATTCATTCTTATGGAAGGGAAGCTTTCCTGTTATGCTAAGCTGTTTTGAGTATGGGATCTTCCATTCTGAGTCATTTAGGAAACGGCTTAATATATTTTGACAAATCTCAGTTCTGTTGCTGCTTCAGTTTGAGTTTGTCTTCGCTTTATAAATTATAAATTTATTTGCCATCTATATTACATGATAAATAAAAATCATCAGCATATTAGTTATGTGAATGTCTTCATAATTTGATGTATGTCATTAACAATATCAATATATCAGGGCATTCAAAATGTATTAGAGACTATTTCACTTGAGACTATCAAGATCTTGTACATTTCTTGTTACAATAGATTTATATGTGAGATCAATAAATACTGAAGATGCATTGATTTCCTAGTCTCTAATTTCACAAAGAAATCTATGTGAAAAGAACACATAATTATATTTTACCAAAAACAGATAAAGTTATGAAAAAGTATATAAGTGTTAAAGATGTAACTTTAAAAGTAAACTAGAGTGTTTATGTGAGAAATATGTTTTAAGTATTCTCTGATACAACATAAAATTTAATTTATTGATTACAAATGAATGATTTTACATTTAACTTCTCATTTAAAAACTCAAGGAAATCTTCTGTTTAGGGATACAAACCAATTTCTGTCAAAAACAAACCCCTATTCCTGTATTTTTACAAGTTTCTTTTTGAATCTTTAAGAAGAATGTAGCATGGATGGATTAATAATTAAGAAAGTAAGAGAGCGCTGATAATACCTGTTATTAAGTACTTGTTTAAGAGTCACCATGGTCTTCATGTTAATAAAATATGAATCTTTAATTTTGCTTATTTTAAAATATTTGCTTGAATACATAAAGAAAATAGCTTCATTGCAAAAATTGACAAGATATAGACTGATGATAAACAAGCCAAAAGCAATACAGTCAATGAAGTGATAAAAATCATGTATTATGATGGGAATGAGTTTTTCTACATAATTTGGGCATGAGAGACCACCAGATCTTCCAATTAACTTTTCATTTTATACAAATTTCTTAGATAAAGAAGACATTTATCATAATTTTGAAACTCAGATATTAGATCTAGATTCCTTGTGGTTTGAGTTCTTGCCAAAGATTATATATACCATTTCCTATGCTTTATTTATTGACATCCAAAAGTGAGTAACTTGATTAGACAATATCATATTTTTTTAAAATACTGAATAGAGTTCCAGAAAAATAGATCACCAGTTAGGAGCACTTACTGCTTTTGCAGAGAACCTGTTTTTGACTTCTCACACCCACATTATGGCTGACAACAATCTCTAACACAAGTTCTACAAGAGCCAATACTATTGTGAAACTCTCAGAAATCATGCACACATAAGGTGTACATATACACATACAAGCAAAGCATGCATGTTTCTTTGGAACCAGGCACACATATGGTATACATACACACATGCAGGGAAAGTGTTCATGCTTCTCAGAAAACAGGCACACTTAGGCGTTCATACATACAATTAGGCTAAATGCTCATAAACTTCAAACTAAGTAAAATTTAATTTATTTAAAATAGTAAGAGAAAGATACTTTTGAAATATGGTGGAATAATACAAGTTCCAAAGATGAGGTGAAATATGCATACAAAGGCATTTCTATATATCTCTTCCTGAGACTAGTTCAGAGTTCTCCCCATACTGTACTGCAGCCATACCAGAGATCAGAAAGAGCTCTGTGAATAAGTGGTCCTTCCAATACATAGTAAATCTTTGACATTTAAATTTGTATAATAGTGATGACATTTTTATAAGCAGAGCTAGAAAAGTTTTGACTTTGAAATTCTATTATAAGATTTTCTCCAATATAAAAGTACACTTTATTGAAAAAAGTTTATTTCATATTTAAAAATGATCATAAAATGTCTATGTCTGAAAATAGGTTGAACAAAAAGGGCAAATATATATTGACTAGCATCCATTTTCTTCTGTAAAAACCATACTTTCTTACTTACATTGATCACCTGAAACTTTCCTGTTTTCCAAGAGTGAGAAAATCTTAGGTGCCTTATAATAAAATATTTCACTGGAGATGACAACAGTGATATTATCCAAAAATAAATACTTACCAACAACCACAATGGTATCCTATACATAAAAATGTTAAAGTTTAAAACAAGTATTATTAGATAACATAAATTACCTCCTTATTGTACTATATTCTGGAAGCACCTAGTCTAATATATGCTTTTTAGAAGTAGAATAAATATATTCAGATAATTAATAGTTACTATCAAAGAACATTCTTTTCTGTATATAAACTTCATTTAAAAATATCTTAGGCGGCTGGGAGGAGGGTGGGTCTCCCCAGAGCGGAGTGCAGGAGTCCTCCTCCTCCTCCGCCGCCCAGGCCGCCGCCGCCCTCTCGACTCCTGCCGCGCCCCGCGCGGAACTCCGAGCGCAGTGCCGAGCGCGGTCCGATCGGCGCAGCGGAAGCCCGAGAGCCCGCGGGGCAAGTGGCTCGCGGTGCAGATTCATCTTAACCCTCTGAAGACTCTGGGAAACCAGGATGGCTGCAAATAAACCCAAGGGTCAGAATTCTTTGGCCTTACACAAAGTCATCATGGTGGGCAGTGGTGGTGTGGGCAAGTCTGCCCTGACTCTGCAGTTCATGTATGATGAGTTTGTAGAGGACTATGAACCTACCAAAGCAGACAGCTACAGGAAGAAGGTAGTGTTGGATGGGGAGGAGGTGCAGATCGACATCTTAGATACAGCTGGGCAGGAAGACTACGCTGCAATCAGAGACAACTACTTCCGAAGTGGGGAGGGGTTCCTCTGCGTCTTCTCTATCACAGAGATGGAGTCCTTTGCCGCCACAGCTGACTTCAGGGAGCAGATTTTAAGAGTAAAAGAAGATGAAAATGTTCCATTTCTCCTGGTTGGGAACAAATCAGATTTGGAAGACAAAAGGCAGGTTTCTGTAGAAGAGGCAAAAAACAGAGCTGACCAGTGGACTGTTAACTACGTGGAAACGTCTGCTAAAACTCGCGCCAATGTTGACAAGGTATTTTTTGATTTAATGAGGGAAATTCGAGCCAGAAAGATGGAAGATAGCAAAGAAAAGAATGGAAAGAAGAAGAGGAAAAGTTTAGCCAAGAGAATCAGAGAAAGATGCTGCATTTTATAATCAAAGCCCAAACTCCTTTCTTATCCTGACCATACTAATAAATGTAATTTATAAGCAAAAAAAAAAAAAAAAAAAAAAAAAATATCTTAAAGAATGGTTTAAAACATTTCCAGGTTCTTTGTAGATTACTGGAATTTCATGATATTCTTTCAAATATTAATGCCTAGAAATGAATGCAGTGTTACTTATAAGTGTAAGTAATTAATATACAATATCAATAGAAAATAAGGACGTTGGTTGCTGTGAGCCTAGCCTTTAATGACTGAGCCATCTCTCCAGCCTCCCCCTTTTTAAAAAAGATTTATTTATTATGTATACAGTATACAGAAGAGGGTACCAGATGTTATTTTAGATGATTGTGAGCCACAATGTAGTTGCTGGGAATTGAACTGAGGACCTCTGGAAGAACAGTCAGTGCTCTTAACCTCTGAGCTATCTCTCGAAGGAGGGAGGAGAAGAGAATTTGAACAAGGGCACACATGGATAAAAGCTGAGACTTTATTCATAATAAAAAAGGAAACAACAAAACAAAACTTGAAATTAAAAATTGTAAATATGCATATGCGTTATAAAAAAGAAAAAATCTTACATTTAAGTGGACAAATAAATAATAATGAAAACTTATAAAAAATGTTAAAAGGATCATTGCTCATTTGTTTTAACAAAGGACACAAATTACATATTTATTTGTCTGAAATATAAACATAGGTTAATGCTTTGTAAAATAAAGTCTACATATGACACTAATAAAAAAGAAAATAAGAATTTTATAGAATGCCAGGCCTACATGGGCAAATTTATATGATCACTGTGAGGAAAAGTCAAATATGTCCAAATAAATTAAAATAATTTACATAAATCATGATCTTCTATAACATTTTCCTATAAAAGAATAAAGTAAATAATAGAGAAACACATACATTTCATTTTACATTAATTGAATTGTAAACTGAATCAGAAGCATGCAAAACTTTGTAAGTTTGTATATGGAGTGTTGTGAAGAAAGTGTCACTTTCATCAGATTTTGTCACTCTGGTATGTATCTTGAAATTCAAGACAGAGAGTGGAAACAACAGTGAATAGTGCACTAGTAGAATATATTTTTATGAGAAAGAAATATTTTTCTTTTGAATAATCTAATATGCCCCTTGGTAAAACCAGTTTCTTTATTTTTTGTAGGTGATAAATTTTATGCTCTTTCTCATCCATGAACAATGCAGCTACATATCAATGTGACCAATTTCATTCTTCTTGGCTTGACCCAGGACCCCAGGAAAAAGAACATAGTGTTTGCTATTTTTCTTTTCTTTTATACAGGAACATTACTGGGGAACTTGCTGATCATTGCTACCATCAAGACAAGCCAGGCCCTTGGGAGTCCCATGTACTTCTTTCTGTTCTACTTATCATTATCTGACACCTGCTTCTCTACAACTGTAGCCCCTAGAACGATTGTGAATTCCCTGATGAAAGAGGCTTCTATTTCTTTCAGTGAATGTATAATCCAAGTTGTTGCAATACATTTATTTGGTGCACAGGAGATCTTCATCCTCATCCTCATGGCTGTTGACCGCTATGTGGCTATCTGTAAGCCTCTACACTACATGACCATTATGAACCGCCAGGTCTGTGGGATGCTAGTGGTCACAGCTTGGGTGGGATCTTGTGTGCATTCTTTAGTTCAGATATTTCTGGCCTTGACTTTACCCTTCTGTGGTCCCAATGAGATTGATCACTATTTATGTGACTTGCAGCCATTGTTGAAACTTGCCTGTTCAGACACATATGTGATCAACCTTCTCCTGGTAGCCAATAGTGGGACCCTTTGCACAGTCAGTTTCTTTATGCTCATGGTTTCATATGTCATTATCCTGTATTCTCTGAGAAACCACAGTGCTGAAGGGAGGAAAAAAGCCCTTTTTACATGTGCTTCTCACATCATTGTAGTCATCTTGTTTTTTGTTCCTTGCATATTTATATATACACGTCCTGCAACCACCTTCCCAATGGACAAGATGATATCTGTGTTTTATACAATTTGTACACCCTTTCTTAACCCTCTGATTTACACACTGAGGAATGCAGAGGTGAAAAATGCCATGAAGAAGCTGTGGAACAAAAAAGTCTCATGAGATATAAGGAATCAAAATGAGCATGTATTTTAATAAAGAAAATTATAGCTTTCAGTTGCATGTATAGAATAACACTATCCTAGAAAGGGAGGTATTATTTCTTCTGAAAAATGGAAAAAATGGATGCATCCTGTGTCAAGGTATTTTGGGGGGAAATGAAAAAATATCTGGCTATAGTAAATATTTTTCTGTCACATTGTTTTAAACCCTGCACACAAAATACCTAAAAGGCAAAAAACAAAAAATAAAGAAAAAATACCCCCACAAAAAAATAACAAAAAATAATCTTGGTGAAGAAATTGTACTGTTGCCTAGTGAGTCACACAGTTTACCCACTAGTAAATACATCTTTACATGTAGGTGTACATTACAAAAATGTATTGATCTGATTCAAGGCCCCTGGCTTCTGCTACACTGTCTATAGTGGGCTCTTACTGAGCATTTCATGGATATCCTATTATTTATTGCCTTATGTCCTGAAGATCCTGTAGCTTTGGACCTGCGGGTCAAGCACCTCCACATGCTCCAACAATTCATAGATAAGGTTGGTGTTTGGATGGGCTAGATGGTAGTCTTTGTTCTGGTTCTGCATGGTAGCTGGATTGGTCCATCTGGTAGCTCATCCTCATTGTCACCACCCTGGTGAGTTCTCCAACATTGTCCCAACTAGCTCCCTTCTAGTAGTGTGGCCAGTTATCCTGCTAACAAAACGTACCTACAGTTTAGTTAAACTGCACCAGTCCAGCTTACCTGCACTCAGACCTCTAGACCTATCTCTACTCTGCTGCCCAGGTGAGGTGCACGGCCTACTGTTCAGATTATTGTGCTTGGTGAGGAACAAGGACAGCTCTCTTTCTTTCTCATGACCCACAGGCTGGCTCTTGTGAATGTATTCATAGGAATGAGAAATGTTGCAGTGCTTTCTTTTACGCTGTCTGAAGATGTGTCACTGTGATTGGTTTAATAAAGAGCTGGATGGCCAATCATTAAATGAAAGGAAAAGATTAAATAGGATCTTGAGGACTGAGAGACCTGGAGGAAAAAAAAAAATAGAGTTGGGAGCCAGGCATACAGGAAGCAGAAAATTCAGGAGGAGAAAGTAAAAAGCTACAACCTTCATGACTGCACATAGATGAATAGAAATGGGTTAATTTAAGTTATAAGAGCTAGCTGGAAACAAGGCTAAACTAAGATCAACCTTTCATAATTAATAACAAGTATCTGAGTCAAATATGGGAGCTGGCTTTCCAAAAAAGCCTGCTATGGGAGTGAGGGGGAGGGGGCTGTTTCTCTTGTTCTTGCCATGTCATGACACACAAGAGAGGGTAGGGGCAGTTCTCTTGCTCTCATTCCTATAGGCCCCTGCAACAAAGTCCTTTCTAGTGTTCTTCACAATACAGTGCCCACTATATGATTTGTTCCAGCTGCTGAGCGGGACGGTTAGTTCTCCCATTTCCCAGGCCCAGGGACCAGCTATCTCATCTGCTACAGGTGGGAAGTAGCTTGGGGTCATGTGAGATGGGATAGTGTTTCCTCTGCCATGGCACCATATGCCATGCTAGATGAGGGGGGATGTGTATTCAGTTATCCCACTGTTATGCTCCCCTAGGCTACTCACCTGTGCTCTGCCATCAAGGTCAGATCTATTTTCTCTAGGCATGGTTCAGTATTTGCTCTCCTTAATGCTGATTTTGATGGGGGACAGGGCCAATTCTCCCCCTTTCATGATCTCAGGGTTAGCTTTTCTGCCTGTGACAGGTGATGAGGGGTGGGAAAGGAGGGAGGTCATTTCTCCTTTGCTCCCTCTACCATATGGCAGATAAACATAAGGCCATATCTCCTACGTGCATTCATGGTGCCAGATCACCTACCTGTGCCTCTGTCAAGGGGTCAGTCCTACTATGCTGCCCAGGCAATGTGCAAGGCCCATACTCCTGAGAGCTACAGCTGGTGACAGGCAGGATCAGCTCTTCCAGTCTCATGACTTTCATGGTTCCAGGACCTGTTTTTCTGGCCTGCTGTACTTGCATATTCAGGGCCAGCTTCCCAGCACCTCCACCATCAAGGACAGTACCACTGTGAGACCCTGGGGAGGTGAAACATCTGCTCCCAGAGTGGTGTAGTTTTTGAGGGGCAGGGCCAACTCTGTATAACCCTATCCCTCACTTCTTTCAGTAGTAACCACAGATAACAGTGCAGGTCTAGACTATAGAAGTCTCTCAGTCCTCAGGATCCTATAGATCATATATACACATGATCCTTTAGGCAGTTTAGGCTGATATGACACCCTGATCCTGGGTCCTGGTTCACGTTACTCACATCTGTATGGACCCAGCAACAGCACTGCCTTTAGGCTCCAAAAGACCACAGGTGGAACTCCAGATCCTGGGAAACAGTGTGGCTCTTGGTGGAAACATGGGTCATGAACATCATCAGGAACTCAGGCTGCTGTGGGACCATCCACCCAAACATGATTCTTGGCAACAGCCCTGGCTAGATGTCATTGCAGATTTACTTGGCCTTGCAAATTGCCCAGATCAGCATGGCTAAAGTGACAGCATGGGTCCCAAACACCAGTATGTTACTAGGTCCACTCAGCATTTGATGGTAACAGGAGCCACTGACATTGACATAGACCATGGCTACGGTAGGTTGACAGTCTCAGACACAGCCTACTTCCACAATTGTAGACTGGACAAACCATGGCCCTGGGTAGTATTACAGGCCACTTATATTTATGTGGCCTCTGAGGTAGCTTGACCCAGAAAGACCAACATGGTTTGCCTTGACTCAATGACATCTTCATGGAACTCAGTGGTAACAGGAGCCAATGACATCAACTCAAAGTCCAACCAAAACAGAATTGCAGACATGGCTCCTAGAAGGAGTCTGCTATAATTTACCATGATTCTAGGTGAAACTAATAGATTAGAATAGCTCCTGTGGATGCTCATATTGTGTCCATCAGCTTGGTCATAGGTTCTGTCGTCAGGGCCTTCTGTGGAAAAGGGAGTGATTCACTTCACAGCAGAACACTGGCACTCCATCAGGTTATAGAGCAAGTATTGACCATTGGCAGCAACCCATATCGAGACATCTGGCCCTGGATGGCAGTAGGGCATCTACCTCAGTCTGTTACTCAGCACACTAGCCTCATTAGATCCGCCTTTATCCTTAGCACATGAATCATTATGCCTCTCTCTCTCTCACTCTCATTTTACCATCCTGTACTCACTCACCATAATGGTGCCCCAACTTCCCATGTGATAGGTCCTGGGCAGGCTCCTGGATGAAATTCTCCCAAGTATGGAGAATGGAGCAAAGCTGTGCTTGTCTTACAGAGTTTGGGAGACTTGGAAATGCCAGGCATATTTTGGGTGAAATTTTTCTTGCCCTTAATCCTTAGATTTAACAATTTCCCAGGGAACATCTTTAACTTTAATTGATATTATGACTTTTGCTATGGCTATATATAGGTGAACACATCTGTCTATCTATTTATTCATCTCTCTCTTTCCTCTCTCTCTCTCCATATATATGTATATATAAATATGTACATAAACACATATGTATACATATTTATATATACATATAAAGTACCTTTGTGTACATATATGTCTGTGTATGTGTGTGTGTGTAGATAATTTCCCATTTAGTTTTGAGATTATGCTGTGGGTTTGTACTCTCTCTCTCTCTCTCTCTCTCTCTCTCTCTCTCTCTCTCTGTGTGTGTGTGTGTGTGTGTGTGTGTGTGTGTGTGTGTGTGTGGTTACTCAGAGCATGTAGCAATGTTAGCACAAGTGGAGAGAGCTCACCCATCAGGAAAAGCACTTCTGACATTAGGAAGATTCTCACTTGTGGCTTTACTAACATATTTTTAAATTTAGTTATGTGACAAGTTTGAACTTTGGAAAAAAATTTTATCTTGAATCATAAACATTATAATCACTTTTACCAATGCAATGTTCATGGGATTATTGGAGTGTGAATTTGTGTTAGGGTTTCTGTGAACTTGGTAGTGAATGTGAATGGTGGTAATCAAACTTTGGTTCTTTATAAAGTCAATGAGAGCTCATAACTGCTGAAACATATTTCTAGCCAAGCCATGATTTAAATTTGCAATTTATCATACAGGCTCATGTTTTGAATGCTCTGGATCAGGTTGCAGAGCTGCATTGAAGAATTTAAAAATTGTGTTTTTGAATAGTATGTTATTAGTCTATGGACTATGAGTTTATTTTCATTTGTGGTTTCATCTCCCAGATCTCTGGCTCAGTCTAATATATATTATACAGAATAAACACTTCTATTACAAAAAGAAGGACCAAGATTGTAAGAAGGAATGATTGAGTCAAATCAAAATGGAAATAAAGCTGAACATAAAATCCCATTGCTTTCATCCAGAATGTAGCAATATGCTGTGATGATGTGTCCTCCAATGACTTTGAATTGCTACATCCCCAAGTCCATGTCTTTTATTCACACAGGTTTTGTTTCTTAGCTCCACAACACTCTTTTACTATTGTTTCCTCAGAAAAAAAAATCAACTATTACTGTAATTGCAAAAATCTTATGATCACCACTGTAACGTAGATTTCAAGACCCTAGTGTCACACATCACCCTGGCAAATGTTCTGCAGAATTTAGACCAACATTTTGCTTCATTTGCCTTTTTTGTTTGAGTTTTCAATCACATTGAGCTTTATTGATTTTTAAGTAACAAATAGAAAGATAGAAATTAGTTTAAGAAATTATGTTGTATAATCATGTTTTCTGACTTGTGTATGTCATTCAAGAGAAAAGCTAGCCTTCCAATAAGTAATTACATAGATACATAGATACATTCTTTTATTTTTTTATTTGATTTTAATTTTATGTTCTATTTTACTTTACACAGATAAAAGGACTTTTTATTCTAAAAAAATAGGATAGAATAGAGTGACAAGAAAAAATATTATATAACAAAGCCATTGTGTAGAATAAATTGTGCTGTGATCGAATGAACAACAGAAGACTATATTAAGTGTAATTGTGGTTTGCAGCTTAGGTGTTGTTTACCTTTTTTTTAAGGTGCACTAATGACTGAGTACATCCCGTACTTGTATTTCTAGGTTTGTAATACCTCACTCAGGAGGATATTCTCCAATTCCATCCATTTGCCTGCAAACTATAGAATATCATTTTTTTTTTCTTACTGCTGAGTAGTACTCCATTGTGCAGATGTATGACAGTTTGTTATCCAATCTTCAATTGAGGGGCATCTAGGTTGTTTCCAGGTTCTTGCTATTACAAATAATGCTGCTATGAACACAGTTGAGCTAATGCTTTTGGGGTGCTCATGTGCATCTTCAGGGTATATGTCCAATAGAGATATTACTGGATCCTTGGGGAAAGTGATTGAATGTTTTCTGAGAAACTGTCATACTTCATTCCAGTATAACTGAACAATACTACACTCTCACCAACAGTGGAGGAATGTTCTCCTTGATCTGCATCCTCTTCAGCATAGGCTGTCATCTGTGTTTTTAATCTCAAATATTTGGGCAGGTATAAGGTGGTATCTCAAAGTTGTTTTGATTTGCATTTCTCTGATGGCTAAAGATGTTGAGCACTTTTTCAAGTGCCTTTCAGCCATTTATAATTGTTGTGCTGAGAATTCCCTTTTTAGTTCTGAACCCCATTTTTTGATTGGGATATTTAGGGCTTTGAACTCTAGTTTCTGGAGTTCTCTATATATTTTAGGGAACAGTCCTCTGTCACTTTTAGGGTTGGTGAAAATATTTTCCCATTCTATAGGCTGTCATTTTGTCTTATTGAATATGTCCTTGGCCTTACAGAAGCTTCTCAGTTTCAGGAGGTCTCACTAATTGAATCTTGTTCTTAGAGTATGTGCTACTGGTGCTATATTAAGGAAGTAGTCACCTGTGCCAGTGTGATGAAGGGTATTTCCCACTTTCTTTTCTATCAAGTTCAGTGTAGGTGAGTTTATGTTGAAGTCTTTGATCCACTTAGATTTATGTTTTGTGCAGGGTGATAAGTTTGGATCTATTTGCATTTTCTACACACCACCATCCATTTATGGCAACACAATTAAGATACTATCGTTTTTCATTGAAAATTGTGGGTCTCTTTTTCAAAATTCAGGTGTTCATAGCTGTGTGGGTTAATCTCAGGTCTTCAGTTTGATTCTATTGATCCACAAGTCTGTTTTTATGCCAGTACCAAGTGGTTTTTATTACTGTAGATTATAGTATAGCTTGAAGTTGAAGATGGTGATGTCTCCTGAGGTTCTTTTGTTGAACAAAATTGCTTTGGCATTCCTGGCTTTACTTTTATTCCAAATAAAATTGAGTATTATTCTTTCAATATTTATAAAAAAATTGTGTTGGGATATTGTTTGGAATTGCATTGAATCTTTGCATTTTACAATGTTCATACTACTTATACAGGGACATGAGAGATCTTTTCATTTTCTGATATTCATTTCAATTTCTTTCTTAGGTGATTTAAACTTTTTGTTAAAAAGATGTTACTTCTTTTGTTATAGTTACACCATTTTCAGCTATTATATATAGTGATGTTTTCCTTATTTCTTTTTTGCTCCTTTACTTTTAGTGTATGAGAGGGCTACTGATTTCCTTGGCTTAATTCTCTATCCTGCTACATTGCTGAAGGTGTTTATCAGCTAAAAATGTTCCCTGTCCGAATTTTACGGATCACTTATGTATACAATTATATCATCTACAAATGTAGTTTCCTTCCTGTTTTTAACTTTTTTCTTTTTTTATTATGAATAAAGTCCCATTTATTGCCATGTATTAACTTGTTCAAACTCCATTCCTCCTCCCACACCTCCCAGTCACTCTCTCTTCTCCCCATCTCCTTATCTCCTCCCCAACAAGGGCAGGAGATTCCAAGTTTTCAGGGTGGCTTAGTTCAGCATCCACTCCAGGCAAATCTGCTTTCCTCACTCCAACATCAAGATTGGGTCAGGTGTTACTCTAGAGGGAATGGGCTCCAAGGTGCCGGGCCAAGGTATTTCAGATCCCAAGCTGTTCAGTGGTTGTGGTTTCCAGCTTGGTAATGCTTTGTTGTTTTTTTAAAGGTTCATTAATGAGTGAGTACATCCCCTGCTAATCTTTGTGGGTTTCTGATACCTTGCTCAGGAGGATATTCTCCAATTTCATCAAGTTGCCTGCAAATTTTAGAATACTTTTTTTCTGCTGAGTTGTACTCTCTTGTGTAGATGTAGCACAGATTCTTAGACCATTCTTCGGGTGAGGGTCATCTAGGTTGTTTCCAGGTTCTGGCTATTATGAATAATGCTGCAATGAACATAGTTGAGCTAATGACTTTGGAGTGCAAATGTGCATCTTTAGGGTATATGCCTTGTAGTGGTATTGCTGGACCCTTGGGGAGAATGATTTCCAGTTTTCTGAGAAACCTCCATACTGCATTCCAGAGTGGCTGAACAAGCTTATACTTCCACGTACAATGGAGGAGTGTTTACCTTGTTCTGCAACCTCTCCAGCATAGACTGCTATTTGTGTCTTTTATCTTAGCCAGTCTGACAGGTATAAGCTGATTTGATTTGCATTTCTCTGATGGCTAAAGATGTTGAGCACTTTTTCCTTTTTTTTCTGTGGGGTTAAATGCTGGAAGATCAGAGAAGCAAAGGAACAAGCCACTAGAGAAACTTCCCAGCACTGCTAAATCCTAAGGCTGAATGGGGAAGAGTCTGTCTCCATGCATCCTCAGACTGATGTTTCTGCACCCTCAGCCAAGTATGAAGGGAAAAGGAAAGGCCAAACTCCTGTCTTTTCCCACCTTATATTTTTGTCTTCACTCAACCATATCACTTCCTGTCTCAACCTTCCTAGTGCTGAGGTTAAAGGCTTGTGTGTTTTTTACAAGTACTGGGAGCAAAAACATGGGATCTTAAATGCTAGTATTAAAGGTATGTGCCACCACTGTCTGGCTCTGTTTTTCTTTTAGACTCAATCAGTCTCATGCAGTGCAGTATAGCCTTGAACTCATAGAGATCCAGATAAATCTCTGCCTCTGCCTTTTTGAGTGCTAGGGATTAAAGGTGTATGCCATCACTTTCTGACCTCTATGGCTAACTCTGTGGCTGGCTCTACCCTCTGATCTTAAGGAAATCTTTATTTGTTAGATTATAAAATATATGTCATCACATTTTCCCTTGTTCATCAAAAATACAAAAAGTTATAACTAATATGTAAAACTATATACAATAAGTATAATACCTATATACAATATAAATAGTCAATCACATCAGTAATGTCTAGTCAATTAACAATAGACAAATTAAAAAACTTCATTATTCATTCTATTTTGGTGAGTCCAAATGTTGTACCTGATTAACATTCAATCCTAATTTGCATTACCAACTGAAAGCCATCTTTTGATGTCTTTCAAATATATACACTTAATATATTTTTAGTGAGTTTCTCTTCTGAATCTGTAACTAGAAAAACCATAGCTATATCTAATTAGTCTTCAAATCTCTCAGAGACATGTGAATGAAATAAAATTAACTGGATAAGCAAGAAGTACAATTAAACAACTTCCACATAATGCTAGAAATGACAGAACCAGCTATCTGTCTGGACAGTCACTCAAGGTACTTCTGCAACATTGGAGTATCCATCTTCAGCCTACAGACCTAGCATAGCTGACAGATTTATCTGTGAAGAAGGATTTTCTGAAGGGCTGTTCTACTTTATCATTGCAAAGTTCAGCAGTCCTTTCTTTTGTGTCCTACTTGTCCATTTTGACATCATACTGTCATCAGTCAAGGTATAAGTACTTTATTGCCGAGTAGCTAACTTTGCCACAAAGAACATAAACTTCATAGGGAGTTTAATCAATGTCCATTATATTCTCTAAAGGAGAGTGTTGCTGCGAGGAGCAGGTGTGTCTCATTTTCATAAAAAAAGAACCTATGTTAGTATTAAACCATCTCAAATGCAATATTCTGTAGATCTCTAAAGTGTTAGAAGTCTACTTGTTTATCTAAAATATAGCTCTATTTAGCCTTGATAACATATTGAATATGACTTCAGGTTTGATTGTATTGACTAACTACTAACTTGGATTCTTTATATAACAATTATTTTGTAATAAAAATTTTCAAGGACTGTAACTTCCATTACATTGTTAAATGAGCTGTACATGTACTATACATTAAACAAGAGTAGAAATATATGAACAGTATGGCCTAACTAAATTAATCTCAACTCTGTATTAATTTATACAATTTGTACACAATATACAAAATTCCAATCCAATGTAAAATATTTAAAACAAATAATTACTTTCAAAAAGTAGATTCAATAATCTACCTTTTAATGATATTCATAGTCCCTTTTTTTATTTTTTTTCCTGGTTTTTGATTTTAAGAATACATTCTCAATTGTATCCATGTGTCACTTGTTCAGACTCCATTACCCATTCCTGTCACTCCCAGTCATTCTCTCTTCTACCCATTCCTTTCTCTCCTCCCCAGCAAGGTCAGGAGGTTACAAGGTCCCTAGGTAGCTTACTTCAGCATTTACTCCAAGCAAATCTTCTTCCTTAATCCCATCATCAAGCCTGAGTCAGGTGCTCCTCTGGAAGAAATGGGCTCCAAGGTGCTGGTCCAAGGTGCTTCAGATCCCAAATGTTCAATGGTTATGGTTTGAAACAAGGGTATGCTTTGCTTTTTGTTTAAGGTCCACCAATGAGTGAGTACATCCCATGCTTCTCTTTCTGAGATTGTGATACTGCACTCAGAGGGGTGTTCTCCATATCTATCCATTTTCCTGCAAATATTAGAATACCATTTTTTTTTTCTTACTGCTCAGTAACACTCCATTGTAAAGATGTACCACAGCTTGTTAATCCATTCCTCAGTTGAGGGGCATTTAGGTTGTTTCCAGGTTCATGCTATTAGAAATAATGCTACTATGAACATAGTTAAGCTAATAAATTTGGGGTGTGAATGTGCATCTTTATGCCTAAGAGTGGTATTCCTGTGTCCTTGGGGGGATTGTTCCCCAGTGTTTTGAGAAACTGCCATAGTGCATTCTAAAATGGCTGAACAACTTTAAATCCCAACACCATGGAGGAGTGTTCCCCTTGCTCTGCACCCTCTCCAGCATAGGCTGTCATCTGTGTCTTTTATCTTAGCCAATCTGACAGGTGTAAGGTGGTATCTCAAAGTTGTTTTGATTTGCATTTCTCTGATGGGTAAAGATGATGAGCACTTTTTCAAATGCCCTTCAGCCATTCTTAATTGTTCTGCTGAGAATTCTCTTTTTAGATCTGAATCCCATTTTTTGATTGGGTTATTCAAGGTTTGGGGCTCTAGATTCTTGAGTTCTTTATATATCTTAGAGCTCAATCCTCTATCACTTGTAGGGTTGGTGAAAATCTTTTCCCATTCTGTAGGCTGTCATTTAGTCCTATTGACTGAGTACTTGACTTTAAAGAAGATTCTCAACTTTAGGAGATTCCACTTATTGATTGTTGATCTAAGTGTCTATGCCACTGGTGTTATATTTATGAAGTGGTCGCTTGTGCCAATCGTAGAAGTGTATATTCCATTTTCTTTTCTATCAAGTTCAAAGTGGCTGGGTTTATGTTGAGGTCTTTGATCCACTTGGATTTGAGTTTTGTGCATGGTGCCAGGCTTGAATCTATTTGCATTTTTCTACACACTACCATCCAGCTATGCCAACACCATTTTTTAAATACACTATCTTATTTCCATTGAATATTTTGGGCCTCTTTCTCAAAGATCAGATGATCACAGGAATTTGGGTTAATGTCTGGATCCTCAATTCTGTTCCATTGATCCAGAAGTTTGTTTTTATAACTGTACCAGCCTGTTTTTATTACTGTAGCTCTATGGTATAACTTGAAGTCAGGGATGGTAATGCCTCCTGAGATTCTTTTGTTAACCAAAATTATTTTGGCAATCCTGGCTTTCCTGCTATTCCAAATAAATTCAGGTCTGAAAAATATTATGTTGGGATTTTGATGGACAGTGCATTGAATCTGTAGATTGCCTTTGGTAGAATTGCCATTTTTACTATGTTGATCCTACCTATAGAAGAACATGGGAGAACTTTCCATTTTCTGATATCCCCTGCAATTTCTTTCTTCAGTGATTTAAAATTTTTGTCAAATAGATTTGTTACTTTTTTGGTTATAGTTATTCCAAGGTATATAATACTATTTCTAGCTATTATAAAGGCTGATGTTTCCCTTATTTCTTTTTCAGTCCTTTTATCTTTAATGTATAGAAGGGCTAGTGATTTCCTTGAGTTAATCTTTTCTCCTACTACAATGCTGAAGGGATTTATCAGCCATAGAAGTTCCTTGGTAGAATTTTGTGGGTCACGTATGTATACAATCATATCATCTGCAAATAGAGATAGTTTCACATCTTTTCCAATTGGTATTGCCTTAATCTCTTTTCGTTCTCTTATTGCTTTAGCTAAAACTTTGAGAACTATATTGAATAGATAAGGGGAGAGAGGACATCCTTATCTAGTTCATGATTTTAGTGGGATTGCTTTGTGTTTTTCTCCATTAAGTTTGATGCTGGCTGTCAGCTTCCTGTAGATTGCTTCTATTATATTGAGATATTGTCCCTGTATTCCTGATTCCTACAGAGCTTTTATCATAAAAGTGTGTTGGATTTTGTCACAGGCTTTTTCAGCATCTAAGGATATGATCATGTTTAGTTGCTTTAGTTTGTTTAAATGATGGATAATGCTTAAGGTTTTCGATGTTAAACCAACCCGGCATTTCTGGGATGAAGCCTACTTGGTCGTGGTGAGTGATATTTTTTATATATTGTTGTATATACTTTGCTATAATTTTCTTGATAATTTTTGCATCAATGTTTATGAGGAAAATTAGTGTGCAATTCTCCTTCTTTGCTCTGTCTTTGATTATCTTGAGTATTAGGGTAATTGTGGCCTAATAAACAGAATTTGGCAACATTCCTTCAGTTTCTACTGTGTGAAATAGTTTGAGGAGTAATGGTAGCAATTCTTCTTTGAATGTCTGGTAGAATTCAGCACTGAAACCATCTGGATCTGGGCTTTTATTTTGGGGAGTCTTTTAATGACAGCTTCAATTTCCTTAAGGGTTATATGCCTGTTTATGTAATTAATCTGATATTCATTTAATTTTGGTAGATGGTACCTGTCCAGAAAGCTGTCCATATCTTTTTGAAATACAGATTTTTGCAGTATGATCTGATAATTCTCTGGATTTCCTGGGTGTCTGTTGTTATGTCTACCTTTTCATTTCTGATTTTTTTTGGTTTGGTCACTCTCTCTCTCTGCTTTTTGATTAGTTTGGATAAGGGCTTATCTATCTTCTTGACTTTCTCAAGAACCATTAGATACATTGAATCTTTGTATTGTTCTTTTTGTTTCAGTTTTTTTTGGTTTCAGCTCTAAGTTTGATTATTTCTTGCTGTCTACTCCTTCTAGGTGAGTTTGCTTCTAATTGTTCTAAGGCTTTCAGCTGAGCTGTTAGGTCTGTAGTGTGGGATTTCTCTAGGGTTATCATATAGGGATCTAGCACTATGAATTTTCCTCTTAAGATTGCTTTCAGAGACCCCTGTAGTTGGTTAGCTCAGTTCGAGGTCATGGCGGGGTTTCCCTCAGCAGGAGCTGTGGATGTGGTTGGGCAGAGTTTACCTTCCCCTGCTCCAGAGTGCACTGGGATTCTGCAGACAACACTCGGTCCCGAGAGCAGAACCGAAAGCAATGAGAGCTCAATTCTCCCTCCCAGGCTGGGATATAGGCGCTGAGGTCTCTTGCCCCCTCCTCACCTCTGGGCGGGGTCTGAATCTGCCCTTCAGAGACCCCTGTAGTTGGTTAGCTCAGTTCGAGGTCTTGGCCAGTGTGACCATAGGACTGTCTGCTCCCTGCCAAGGGAGGGGATGGGGAGTTGCAGAGAAGAAAAATGATCAGATGTGGTGGGAGTGGGAAGAGACCTTCAATAAGGATATACAGGGATGGAAAAAAAATTCAGAGGGAAAGCTGAACACAAAGAAAATATATGTGTAGTAATCTTATTTGCATTTCCACCCTTGATAAGCCATGGTTATGATTATTATCCTTTGTATAGTTATTGTTAACTCTTCAGCTTTTTTAAATTCTTTTTACTGTTTTTTTGATAAATACAAAATAAAGAAGGGGAAAAAAAAGATTGCTTTCATTGTGTCCTACACGTTTGGGTATGGATTCATTTTCATTAAATTCTAAGAAGACTTTGATTTCCTTATTTCTTCCTTGACCCAAAGGTAGTTCAGCTGAGTGATGTTTAGCTTCCATGAGTTGGTAGGCTTTCTGTTATTTTTGATGTTGTTGAACTCTAACTTTAGGCCCTGGTTGTCTGATATGATATATGGGATTATTTCCATTTTTTGTATCTGTTGATATTTGCTATTACCAATTATGTCATAAATTTTAGAGAAAGTTCCATGAGGAACTGAGAAATATGTATAGTCCTTTACATTTGGGTGAAGCTTCTGTGGATATCTATTAAATACATTTGCATCATAACCTCTGTTACACTCTTCATTTCTCTGCTGAGTCTCTTTCTGGTTGACCTACCCTGGGGTGAAATTTGGGTATTGAATCCTCCCACTATTAGGGTGTGAGAACTGATGTGGGATTTCAGCTTAGCAGTGCTTCTCTCTCTCTCTCTCTCTCTCTCTCTCTCTCTCTCTCTCTCTCTCTCTCTCTCTGTGTGTGTGTGTTTGTGTGTGTGTGTAGGGGTGGGTGTGTATTTGTGTGTGTGAACTCTTTTTAAACAGAGCTTTACTCTGTATTTCTGGGGAAACTAAAACTCAGCAGGTCAACCATGTTGGCTTAAAATTCATTGCAATTTCCTTGTTTCAGACACTTGAGTGATGGATGGTTACAGACATGTGTCACTATGACAGTCTTCCATTTCTACTTTTATATCCAGGCTTTAGTATAAGTAGAAAAAATATTCTTTAGAACAAATGAATTTTAGAAAAAAAATTATTTACAAAAACGTGACGATTCAGTTGCATATATCATGAAAGCTGCTCCTGAATAGGGGTAATTAATAATTCCCCATATTAAACATATTAACACTAATGTTAATGAGTATCTATTAACACTTTTATTTTGTAGTATGTTTTGGAACCCACTTGTTTGTAAATCAACTTCTTATAAATATACCCTTGAACTTCAGACTCAGAAGTATTCTATATATTATGTATATTTTCTAAATCTCATGGCTATTGTTAAACATTGAAGAAGTATTTACAGCACATTTTAAAGTAATATTGTTAAGGATAATCTAATAGTCTTAAATTACTTTTAGCACAGTGATACTATTAGATGAGAAGTAATCCAGCTTTATTACATATGCCATAAACATATTAATAACTTCAGTTTTAAGAAAAATTTTGGGATGAAAGCAAAAACGTTAGAGGATTTTATCTACACCAACAGAAATATGGAGCATTTGTGTCATAGATCTAATGAATTAATAACAGAAGTCTTTAATATGTGATCACACGACAGTGTTAGCTTTACATTCACCGCCTTAACTACAGCATAGATCTGTTATAAAAAGTACCACTGAGACTATCCCTTTGGGGTTCCCTGTCTTTTAGCTTAAGGTATTTTAGGCAAAGAATCTTTGAAAGCTGCACTGGATTAAAGATTTATGAGAAAATATAGGTGCTTTTCACATTAATTTTTTTGTTTCATCTAAAGGTCATAGAAAAGAAGAAAAACCGTTTTAAAGTACAGGTGAAATCCCAGAAAAATTTGGATCCTGGCAGAAGTAAGTATTATAAATTGTGCCTCAAATATATGTGACTATAATAAAAATATTTAGAGTTTTCATTTTATTCTACATAAAATTAGATATTAATAAGTTATATGTAAAAATTTAATTCCTTACATATCTTTCTCAGTTATTTTTAAAAGTAAAATGTTTAAAATATTGTAGCACTTCAAGGAAAAATTTTTCTGACAGTTAAGTTTAAGTCATTTTTATTTTGCATGGTCTTAGAAATATGTAAATAATATTGAAATCCCAGTCCTCTTTGTCCTTGTTTAGCCAGGTCATGTTCTGTCTCTTTAGAAAACAGGCACAAGTACAATGTATAAGACACATCTGGTATGATTAAGAACTGGCAAAGGTATTTAGTGACATGTTAAATCATTATTAATGATAAATATAAAATATGTAAATCTTTTTTCCTATAATTGTATATGTCTCTGAGATTACATACTATTGTTTTAGAGTGGAAGGGGCAGGAAGGGGAAGGGAGTTTGACCAATGGTATACATAGATAAAAATTAAGAGTATATTCATAATTAAAAAAGTAAAAAAAGTTTAATAATGTACGTTTACTCAAAGTAGCAGAAAAAATTATAGAAAATTCTTCTTGACAGTTAACAATATAAACATTCTCACAGACATCATATTATTCAAGTCTAAAGCATTACACTTCAATACTGTCCTAACTTTCTATTTTTGTCTAGTCAAGATACAGTTGACATAGTTTTAAAAGCAATGTATATCAGAAGACACACCATGTTAAAAAAATTAATTGGACACATTTAGAAAATGATTTACATAAAAGATATGTTACTAAATAAAGTGAGATAATATTATTCTAGACTATATTATGAAAGTTTCTGTGTATGTGAGAAAGATAAAGATAATAGTTGAAGGTCAGAAATCAGGAGAGAAGATTTGTGCTGGGGAGGGAAAGGTAGATGTTCAGAGGAAGAGAGGAGAATAAAAGGAGAGGAAAGGAAAGGGAGCAGAGATAGGGAAATAGGAGAAAGGGGTAGAATAAAGGAGCGATTATTTCAATATTTTGAGAATAGAAAGATCAACATGGAAAGAGCTTATATGTGCAATGACAATCATTGTCAAACTTTTGTAGATAGAGGGACGGGATCAGAAAGGTGGAGTGTGGGGTGGTACTAGTGTATAGGAATGAGCAGAAGGAAGGATAGGAAAAACCTGAATATAAAAAGGACATAAATTAAACAACAGCATTTTCCCCCTGTTGCCTGGATTGAGTTGTAACATGATCATCCACATTGTGTCTCTGACTCCATAGTTAAAGTCACTCTTACTTCTATAACTTCTCTGCCATGGTAAAGTGTATTCTCAAAGCTGGACTCCAAACAATTATACCATTTTCTTGTTCCCTCTGTCCATCCATCCCTCCCTATTTCATCCTCTCTCCCTCTCTTTCATTCTTCTTGCTTCTTTGGTTCATTACTCTCTTCTTTCCTGCCCTATTCTCCCCTCCCTTATTCTCTTCCTCCCTTCTTTGCTTCCTTAAAAGTCAAATTAAAGAAAATAATAAAAGAGGCTTTGAATAAAGTAGAACCTGTGGATGATTAAATATCACGGGATGTTTTCATTAGATTTCTGGAGTCTCTATATGTGATAAATTTGAATCATTGCTGGCCAAAACAGGTCTGCCTTTGCTTAGACAGTTTAATCATCACCCGTAAAATAGCCCTGGGTCTTCATGTAAATTTCATAATTATATTATTATGTAAAAATTAGTTGGAATTACTGAGATTTGTGCATTTTACAAATTTGATTTTCTAGTTTATGCATATCCTTTTGGTTCTCCAATCCATATTTTATTTCACGTAGTATGAACCTGGTCAATATTTACTTTTGTGGACTTGATAGTTGTTTAATATGAGGTTAACCAATCTGTGGGAAAAGAGAAAAATCCACAGCATTACTTCATCTCACAAATTGAAGCATGGGATGGAGAACTGATAGGTTTACTAAATTGTAAATAAATAAATTTACTGCATGTGAGTTTTTTGTTTTTCTGATGAGTTTCAGCCCTTACTGCTCCACTGATAACACAGATTATTCTAAATCTGCAGACTGTTAGCAATAAAGTATTATTTTGCTGAGCATGACAGTACATTCAAGATAATAGTTAAAATAATATGATCAACTTATTCCTTTTGTTTTTGTCAACATAAACATGGCTAAAAACACTCAGAATTTGACAAAAAAATTAACAAATATCAAAACAGAATATGACACCAGCAAAAGATCATGTCTCAGGAATGATGCTAACATGTCATTTGTTCTAAAACCTGCCATATGGTATTTAGAGATTTACAAAAATTGACCTTTCAATTTAAATGCTAGACATGTAGGTACTTCAAATTCATTATTGTTAGACTCTCTGTATCTTGAGATTTGTTAAAATTATCCAAAGAAAATCACAGAAACTCTTATCAGCTAATGCAACTATTTCACTGGTGTGATTAGAAAATGGTGATCAATTATAAATGATTAATAAATTCTTAAACAATTAACATTTGGAAATATAGATAAATAATATGTGATATACCAAAAAGGAATGGTCACATATTATATATTTACTAAATGCCTGGTTCAGTGTAAATAATATAATAATTATTTATTCATAGTTAAGGAAAATGAGTGGACTTATTTTTGGTATTGGAGAATATAACAGAAGAATTAATATGGTGGCATCAGAAAAAATAAATACCAATTATTTATATTATACTTAATGATTTCTATAATTCTCTTACACTGGCAATTTCTGTATTTCTTCACATGGAAAATGTTTATCTGAACAGAACACATTTCATTCTATGAGTTAAAAACATATATAATGTTTACTAATTTTCTATGCATAGAATATTACTATTATTATTCAGTTATGCATGGGATGATATTACACATGTTTACATAAATGGTCAATTTAAGATATTCATTTATAAATATGTATTTAATATGATGATTGCTACATAATGTATAAATCCCTATAAATAAAAATTTATCAAAGTTGTACATATATTTTGTTTAATTTCAGAAGAACTAAGCTTCAGCTGTGCATTGTTTATTCACCTGCAGTTCATGGAAAATCATAACAATGTCACAGAGTTTGTTTTTATGGGCCTTTGGGAAAACAGACAAATAGAGCTCTTGTTCATTCTCTTGTTCTTGCTTTGTTACCTGGTTGTCTTGGTTGAGAACTCCCTCATTCTACTCACCATCATTTATAGCCACTTAATTGAGCAACCAATGTACTATTTTCTATGCCACCTCTCCTTCATGGACCTCTCCTACAACTCCACTGTGGTTACCAGGCTCATCAGGGACTTGGCTGCAGCAAGAAAAATTATTTCCTATAATGAATGTATGGCCCAGCTTTTCACTGCACACTTGCTGGCAGGTGTGGAAGTCTTTATACTTGTTTCCATGGCCTTGGATCGTTATGTTGCCATTGTTAAACCCCTACACTACATGACTATTATGAGCAAGAAGAGATGTGATATGCTGGTTGTCATAGCCTGGACAGTGGGATTCTGGCATTCCATTGCTTTACTGCTCATGGTACTCAGTCTGCCTTTCTGTGGCCCCAACCACATCAACCACTACCTGTGGGATGTCAAATCTCTTTTGAAACTGGTCTGCAAAATTTTCATGTGGTTAGTATTTTAGTAATTGCCAATGCTGGAATGGTGGTCCTTGCCATTTTTCTTGTTCTAGTTGCTTCTTACATACTCATTCTGTTTAATCTGAGGACAAGATCATCTTTAGGGAGACTCAAAGCCCTCTCTACCTGTAGTTCTAATGTTATGATGGTAGTTTTATTTTTTGTGCCCTGTATTTATATCTATGTTCTACCTGCAAGAAGTAATAATAATGATAAGGAAATTTCTGTGTTTTATACTGTGATTGCCCCCATGATGAATCCCCTCATCTACACTCTGAGAAACATTGAGATGAAACGTGCCATGTGCAAGGTTTGGTCTCAAATGTCACATTCAGAGTTGAATAAATGAAATATTTTGTGATTGTTGTTCCTTGTTCCCATGCCAGCCACCATTTGAAATGTCACAGAAATCAAAAGGTTTGTTTGTCTTTGGGGGAGGGGTCTGGAGGAGGCATGAGTCAAAGAAGCAGCTTACTACTATGTGTACTCCATACAGCACAAGTTACTTCAGAGTTGATCAAGTTGATGCCAAGACTGCAAGTATTGCCTTGGTTTTGTTAAGTACATGTTTGGAATGGGGAAAGCCCTCAGTTCTTTTCACAGCCTCTCTATACCCACTGCACACACATACATGCATATATTAAAATTAAAGTACATCTTTAACTGCTTAAATCATTTGTCTCAGAAAAATTACATGAAATCATGTTTTTGTTTGGAATTCAATCTAACTTTCTCACTTGTTAGTTTTGTCTTTTAGTATTTTTAATTTTCTTATTTACATGTATTTATTATACATAATACTGGATTGCATAAAGGCATTTTCATATGTATATAGTATACTTAAGCTCCCATATTTACTTCTTTTTTTCTTACCCATCCAAAGCCTATTTGAATCTAATGGTGTAACTTCAAAACTCACTATGCTGGAATAGTTAGGGTGTTATGATAAAAGGCTATTGAATTTGGGGAGTTAAGGTGGACATGCTGCCTTTGTAATTCTTGTTGTTTGTACTTTACAATTTTGTAATACTCACATGAGTGTATTTTATGGTATATGTGTTATGATGTAATATTTCAAAATGGAAGATATCAGTTAATGAATAAAAGTCATAACACATCATGTTTTATGAGATCCTTTTTATGATTATGTGCCTTTTTTCCCCTCATTCTTTTTTTTCTTCCTGTGATACTCTGAATGTAGATGTACACCAACATTCCTCACACAGTGTATTTTTCCTTCATCTCCTCAGCCTAGATTACTCTATTTACTATGGTTGAGAGTCCATTTCTTATATATAAACACATACCTGATCTAACATTCTCATGGAGATTCTGTGGAGTTAAGAAAAAGCCTAAAACAATTTCCAAATCTTTCTTATTTTCAGTATTTATATGCCTCAAAATATTTTCTTTTTTAAAAAAGAATATTTCTGTGTTTGAGAGTAACATTTCTTAAAACCTAGAACTTCTCAATATGAATAAGCCAGATTATGAATATAAGATACATTGATTCAGATAAAATATAAAATTTCTCCTACCTCTTTTTTCAAGATATTACACTCAAAAATTAAGAAATAAACAAAAAATTACAGTCAAATATGTTGAATTTTTTTATTTTTAAATTCATTGCAGTGTATCACTGAATTATAAACTCAAATTTTTCCAAGTTATTCAGTAGTTGTGGTTTGCAGCTTGAGAATGCTTTGCTTTTTGTTTAAAGTCCACTAATAAGTGAGTAAGTTCCATATTTAACTTTCTGGGTTTGTGATAACATGCTCAGGATATTCTCCAGATCTATTCATTTACCTGAAAATGTTATAATATCATTTTTTTCTTACTGCTGAGTAGTACTCCATTGTGTATATATACCACAGTTTATTAACCCATTCTTCAGTTGCTAGGCATCTAGGTAGTTTCTTACTATTACTAATAATGCTGCTATGAACATAGAGGAGATAATGGCTTTGGAATGCGAATGTGCATCTTTAGGGTATATGTCCAGTAGTGGTATCACTGAAACCTTGGGGAGATTGATTTCCAGTTTTCTGAGAAATCACCATACTGCATTTCAGACTGGCTGAACACCCACCAACAATGAAGGAGTGTCCCCCTTGCTCCACAACCTCACCAGCATATGCTGTCATCTGTGTCTATACCTGTGTCTGACAGGTGTCAGGTGGTATCGCAAAGTTGTTTTGATTTGCATTTTTCTGATGGATAAAGATGTTGAGCACTTTTTCAAATGCCTTTCAGCCATTTGTAATTCTTTTTCTGAGAATTCCCTTCTTACCTCTAAACTCCACTTTTTGATTGGGTTATTCAACATTTTGGTCTCTAGTTTCTTGAGTATTCTATACATTGTAGAGGTCAGTACTCTGTCACTTGTAGGGATGGTAAAAATCTTTTCCCATTCTGTAGGCTGTTGTTTTCTCTTATTCACTGTGTCTTTGGCCTTATAGAAACTTCTTAGTTTCAGGTTGTCCCACTTATTGATTTGTGTTCTTAGTGTCTATGCAATTAGTGTTATATTTTGGAAGTAATCATTTGTGCCAATGCGTTGGAGAGTTTTTCCCACTTTCTTTTCTATCAAGTTCAGTGTGGCTGGGTTTGTGATGAGGTACTTATTGTACTTGAATTTGAGTTTTATGCAGGGTGATAAACTTGGACCTAATTTCATCATTCTACAGCTACCATCCAGCTATGTCAACATCATTTGTTAAAGATACTATCTTTTTTCCATTGAATATTTTCGGCCTCTTTGACAAAGATTAAGCACAATGTTTGGGTTAATGTATGGATTTTCAATTCAATTCCATTGATCCACAAGTCAGCTTTATTTGATTTTTAAATTATATTTGATGTGCTTTCAATTTTGTGTTATCCTCTGATTTCATCTAATGAAACCAATAACCAAATGTTTTCATTTACTCATCAAAGAAGCAATGGCATTTTAACTGCTCATAGTTCTGTATAAAATATCATTTGTTAATTTTCAACGTTAGAGATATTACTATCTTATTTATAGTTTGTCCCATGTTTTATATAATAATATTATTATATATCTCCTTTTCAACACAGTGTTTTAATTCCCTTTGTTTATGTATTTCTGTCTATTCCAGCAGTTGTCTTTTTTGGTCAGAATTTCCTAATTCATTGTGTATGCAATTCCTTAACTGTAGGAATTGGGAAGAGGAGAATCTTAAAGTCATGACAGTTCATCTGTGGTATCAGGAAATCTCTTAATGTTTTATCTAAAAATGTTCATATATCTAAATTATTGATTCACTCATGAAACTATTGAAATGTCTACAATATAAAGGATATATTTTGTAACTTCTGAAACAAAATTAGTTCTGTCACTATTTATACATATGGCTTTTTATTTGTTTGACACAAAGGACATGTTTCCTTGGAACAGTGGATTTTTCAGTCATATAGCACAATAAATCAGTGTGTGAGAGATATATAAATATTAGTACATTGAGTCTATGTATACTTAGGATTTTTGACAGTCTAAAGGATAAGTAACAAGAACTGTCAGCAACGTTGAATGATTGCTCTTCAGCAAAACAAACCAAAAGAGAAAACAATATGCTTTGATTTATTTTTTAAGGTATTCAATTTTGAAGACATTTGATGTTACAAGATTGAAAATTACATTGAAGTGGGATTAATTTACTATTTTCCTGTGTTAATTTTCAAATTTATTTGTGATAAATTTATTTTGCAATATGTATTTCTTTATGATAATAACGATATGAACAAACCATGGCTGTATTTTTTGTTGCATTTCTTGCTGAGAATGTGAGACAATCCTCTATGCCATCACAACATTCATTAATGATATCAATGCTTATATCCTGACCTAAATTCTAAATGATGATACTCTACTGCTTTTCTCTAGCTCTTTCAATTTTACTTAACCTCTTCTAAGATTTCCTTGAGCCTCTGAAAGGGTGAATGAGTATGATCCTTTTCTGAACACTTGACTTCCATGATATAACAAGAATTACCTGTTATTATTCTCAATCATTTTTTATTCTCTGTTGTAAAGACTACCTATTATTTAAACAATTTTTTTCTATGAACAAGGTGGCTGACAAGACAAGCTAACTGACATAAACAAGATGTTTGGGAGGCATTTGACATACATGTCATACCTATGTAACAAGACAGTAGAAATTGACTCCTTGCTTGGACCTATAACAATTATGTATCTTTAAGGACCAGGTGCTGTCTGTGGAGCATGTCCCCACACACTTTGTAGTAGACAGACATAAACTTAGGCTGACAGGGTCCCCCGAGCTGCTGCTAAAACAAGGGAACTTGCACAGCCACCCCACCTCAAATGCTCAAACAGAGAAGGACTGAGGACTTGAAATTCAGTCCCCTGCCCAGAGCAGAGTTAGAGATTGAGCAGACCCCTTGTTCACAGATGACAGGAGATACACAAGCCCACTTGCCACAACTGACTGGGAGCCACCTAATCATGAAACACTGAAGGCATGGTCAGAGAGATGCCAGTGCAAAAATATATATAATAATATAAAGAACAACAAGGTAACTCCAGAGTGGCAGTCCTACAACTACAAGACCTGAACTGAGCAATGAAGAGTAAACAGAAGGTAGCAACACCAAAAATAACTTTATGATGATCATTGAAGCCATCAAAGAAGATATGAAAAATTCCCTTAAAGAAATAGAAGAAAATACAACAAAAAATTGGAAGAGATGAACAAATCTGTGTAAGAAACATGCCAGGAACTAAAAACTGAAATAGAAGCAATAAAAAAGGCACAAAATGAGGCAAAGAGGGAAATAGAAAACTGAAGAAAAAAGCTGGAACCACAGAAACAAGCATAACGAACAGATTTCAAGAGATGGAAGATAGAATCTCTGAAGTGGAAGACTCAGTAGCTCAAATAGATATATCAGTCAAAGAAAATACTAAAACCAAAAAAGCCATAACACAAAATGTTCAGGAAATCTGGGACACCATGAAAACACCTAAGTTGAAAATAATAGGAATAGAAGGAGAAGAGTACAATCTCAAAGGCATAGATAATGTTTTCAATAAAACTATAGAAGAAAACTTTCCTAACTTGCAGAAGGAAATGCCTATAAAGATACAAGAAGCTTACAGAACACCAAATAGATATGACACCTTGAAAACATCAGAGCACCACATAATAATCAAGGCACAAAACATATGGAACAAAGAAAAATTTTAAGAGTTGTGAAATAAAAGGGTCGTCTTACCTATCAAGACAGACCCATCAGAATAACACCTGATTATTCAATGGAAACAATGAAAGCTAGAATGGCTTGGTCAGAAGTTATACAGACGCTAAAAGAGCATGGCTGCCAAACTAGAATATTATACCCAGCAAAATTATTAATCATCATAGATGGAGTCAACAAGACATTTCCTGACAAAGTCAGACTGAAACAAAATCTATCTACCAATCCAGCAATACAGAAAGTATTAGAGGGAAAAATAAACCTAAAGAGTCAAGATTAAATCATGAAACCACAAACAACCAATAACCCCACAGTATTCACTCCAGAGAAAGGAAATACAAACAAGTTACCACCAAAAATAGCAGGAAATATCAATCAGTGTTCACTAACATCCCTTAGTATCAATGGACTCAACTCTCCCATAAAAGGACACACATTAACAAGATGGAAATAACAACAGAAGACATCCTTCTGTTGCATACAAGAAACACACCTCAACCACAAATACAGACACAGGCTCAGAGTAAAGGGTTGGGAAAAGATTTTCCAGTCAAATGGTCCTAAGTAACAAACGGGGATTGGCATTCTAATATCTAACAAGGTAGACTTTAAACTAAAGCAATTAAAAGGGACTAAGATAGTCATTACTTATTCATCACAGGAAGAACTGGTCAAGAGGAGACTTAAATCCTGAATATTTATGGCCCTAATATAAGGGCACCTACCTATGTAAAAGAAACACTGATAAAGATCGAATCCCACATCAATTCTCACACCCTAATAGTGGGAGACCTCAATACCCCACTTTCAACCCTGGATAGATCAACCAGACAGAAAGTCAACCTGGAAATAAGGAGTCACAAAGAGGTTATGATGCAAATGGGTTTAATAGATATCTGCAGAAGCTTCCACCCAAATGCAAAAGAATATACATAGTTCTCAGCCCCTCATGGAACTTCTCCAAAACAAACCACATAGTTTGTCATAAAGCAAATAACAATAGATAAAAAAATGAAAACAATCCCTCATGACATATCAGACCACCAGGGCCTAAGGTTAGAGTTCAACAATATCAAAAATCAAAGAAAGCCTACAAACTAATGGAAACTAACCATCACTCAGCTGAACCACCTCTGGGTCAAGGAAGAAATTAAAGAAATCAAAGTCTTCCTAGAATTTAATGAAAATGAATCCACAACATACCCAAGCTTGTGGGACACAATGAAAGCAGTCTTAAGAGGAAAATTCATAGCACGAGATGCCTATATGAAAAACCTAGAGAAATCCCACACTAGTGACCTAACAGCTCAGCTGAAAGCCTTGGAACAATTAGAGGCAAACTCACCTAGAAGGAGTAGAGGGCAGGAAATAATGAAACTTAGAGCTGAAATCATACAATTGAAACAAAAAGAACAATACAAAGAATCAATAAATCTAAGAGTTGGTTCTTTGAGAAAGTAAACAAGATAGATAAACCCTTATCCAAACTAATCAAGAAATAGAAAGAGACTGTACAAATCAACAAAATCAGAAATAAAAAGAGGTCATAACCAGAGACCCCCATAGGAAATCCAGAGAATTATCAGATCATACTTTGAAAATCTGTATTCCACAAAAATGAAAAACCTAGAAGAACTGGACAGCTTTCTGGAGAGGTACCATCTACCAAAATTGAATGAAGATCAGATTAATTACCTAAACAGGCCTATAAACCTTAAGGAAAATGAAGCTGTCATTAAAAGCCTCCCCCAAAATAAAAGCCCTGTTCCAGATGGTTTCAATGCCAAATTCTACCAGACATTCAAAGAAGAATTACTACCATTACTCCTCAAACTATTTTACACAGTAGAAACTGAAGGAATATTGCCAAATCTCTTATGAGGCCACAAGTACTCTAATACCCAAGCCACTCAAAGACACAGCAAAGAAGGAGAACTACAGACCAATCTTCCTCATATATATTGATGCTAAAATTTTCAACAAAATTTTAGCAAATCATAAACAACAATGTATAAAAAATATCATCCACCATGACCAAGTAGGCTTCATCCCAGAAATCCAGGGCTGGTTTAACAAACGAAAAACCATAAATGTTATCCATCATATAAACAAAGTAAAGGAACAAAACCACATGATCATATTCTAAGATGCTCAAAAAGCCTTTAACAAATTTCAACACGCCTTTATGATTATAGGCCTGGAGAGATCGGGAATAAAGGGAGAATACCAAAATATAATAAAAGTGATTTGCAAGAAGCCAACAGCCAACGTCATACTTAATGGAGAAAAACTCAAAGCAATCCCACTAAAACCAAGAACTAGACAAAGATGTCCTCTCTCCCCTTATCTATTCAATATAGTTCTAGAAATTTTAGCTAAAGCATTAAGAGAACAAAAGTAGATTAATGGGAAACAAACTCAAAAAGGAGAAGTGAAGCTATCTCTATTTGCAGATGATATGATTGTATACATAAGTGACTCACAAAATTCTTCCAAGAAACTGCTACTGTTGATAAACACCTTGAACAATGTAGCAGGATACAAGATTAACTCAAAGAAAGCAGTAGCCCTTCTATACACTAAAGATAAAAGAGCTGAAAAAGAAATAAGGGAAACATTACCCTTCATAATTGCTGCAAGTGGTATTAAAAACCTTGGAGTAACTATAACCAAAGAAGTAACAGATTATTTGACAAAAATTTTAAATCACTAAAGAAAGAAATTGAAGAGGATATCAGAAAATGGAAAGCTATCCCATGTTCCTGGATGGGGGGGATCAACATAGTAAATATGGCAATTTTACCAAAAGCAATCTACAGATTCAATGCACTGCCCATCATAATCCCAACAAATATTTTTGGACCTTGAAAGAACAATACTCAATTTAATTTGGAATAACAGGAAAGCCAGGATTGCCGAAAAAATTTTGCTCAACAAAAGAACCTCAGGGGCATCACTATCACTGACTTCAAGTTACACTATAGAGCTATAGTAATAAAAACAGTCTGGTGCTATCATAAAAACAGACTTGTGGATCAATAGAATAGAATTGAGGATCCAGACTTTAACCCAAAAACCTATGAACACCTGATCTTCAACAAAGAGGCCCAAAATATTCAATGGAAAAAGGGTAGTATATTTGACAGATGATGTTGGCATAGCTGGATGATAGTGTGTGGAAAAATGCAAATAGAACCAAACCTGTCACCCTGCACAAAACTCAAATCCAAATGGATCAAAGACCTCAACACAATCTCAGCCACTTTGAACTTGATAGAAAAGAAAATGGAATGTACACTTCAAAAAATTGGCACAGGCAACTACTTCCTACATATAACAGCAGTGGCACAGACACTAAGATCACCAATCAATAAGGGGGATCTCATGAGCTAAGAAACTTCTGTAAAGCCAAGGACACTGTCAATAGGACTAAATGACAGCCTACAGAATCGGAAAAGGTTTTCATCAACCCTACAAGTGATAGAGGACAGATCTCTAATATATACAAAGAACTCAGAATCTAGAGCCCAAAACGTTATATAACCCAATCACAAAATGAGGTTCGGATCTAAAATTGGATTTCTCAGCAGGAGAATTACAAATGGCTGAAAGGCACCTGAAAAAGTGCTCATCATCTTTAGCCATCAGAGAAATGCAAATCAAAACAGCACTGAGATACTACCTGTTAGATTGGGTAAGTTAAAAGACACAGATGACTGACTATGCTACAGATGATTCGGAGCAATGGGAACTGCCCTGACCTGTGGGGTGTCAACAGGGGAACCACCTATGAGAGAAAGTGAAGGGAAGTCTTCAAATGGGAAGAAGGCAGCTGGTCAACTAGGAGCCTGTTCGAGCTGCAATTTTACTCTGATTCCATACATGCTTATATAGTTCTAATGCAGAATATGAGGAGGGGGCAATCTTCTAACACCTGCAGGAAGCTGGCCAGGGGAAGCAGGATATTGGCAGGGTAAAAAGGTCACTGGTCTTGCTTCAGGGGAGGGTTGCTAGGTAACCTAACCATGGAATGTTCTTGTTATATTATTCTTTAGAGCTAATTTTCTGTTATCAGGAGGGCTGCTAAGTAACCTAGCCACAGAATGTTCTTGTTACTCTATTCTTTAGAGCTACTCCTCTGTTACTGTTAAGCAAACCTGAACATCTATTTTACTTTGGGAGAAACATCTATTTTACTAAGGTCGTGCCAGCTCAGTGGTTGGTTTCTCAGTAAGTTCCCATGGTAGCCTTTAGCTAGAGGCCCAGAGGCTCAAGCCAGGTTCTTGGTCCCTGACAGGAAACACTCCTCCATTTTTGGTGGGAGTATAAGCTTGTTCAGCCACTTTGGAATGCAGTATGTAGGTTTCTCAGCAAATTGAGAATCAATCTCCCCAAGGACCCAGCAATACAACTTCTGGGTGTATACTCTAAAGATGCATAGTCACACTCCAAAGGTATTAGCTCAACTATGTTCATAGCAGCGTAATTTGCAATAGCAAGAACTGGAAACAACCTAGATGTCCCTCAACTGAAGAATGGATTAACAAACTGTGATACATCTACACAGTGGGGTACTTCTCAGCAGTAAGAAAAAATGATATCTAAAATTTGGAGGCAAATGGATGGATTTGGAGAATATCCTCCTGAGCAAGCCCAGAAAGATAAACAGGGGATGTGCTCACTCATTGTTTTCAATGTGAGATCTGGGGCTCTGTATTGAATCTTTAGAGAAATTCCTCACAATGTAGGGATCTTAAAATGCATCTTCTATAGACGACGAAACAGCCATCTATATTCTTTATTCAACAGTTTTCTCTCCAATAATATTAACAAATACCTTGCAAGTTCATTCTGAAATCTAAAATCTCTCATGTCTGTCTCCTCAGCATAGTAAAGCTAATTTAGAGCAATACATGCAACCAAGGTCATGATCCCAGTTCTCTTGTAGCAGTAATATTTTTTTCATTTTTTTTGTTCCTTCCACTGTGAACTTCACTAACCTCCATATATTTTCTTTTTTCTTCTCGGGCAACTTTATTGCAAATAAAAATATGCCTGTAACAAGTCTTGTCTTGTTGGTGAATTCAATAATAGGCCATTTGATATTGCTATAGACTATACATACAGAACAAATTGGATGCATCATGATATCTGGAATGCTTTTCATTAGTGAAGAAAAAAGTCTTAGTTGATTATGCTACCTGCAATGTCAATGTTTTGCTCCCTTATTTGTTAATGTATTCACTTTGCAGGACAGAAATAGCATTTTTTTCCAGCATCCAGTGGGAAAGCTGTTATCAAAAGGTGTTAGGGTGTCAGAGTAGGTAAGAATCATGTGGTCAGTCCTTTAACAGGGGATAGAGATTATTTCCACATCTTGAGTACAGAGCACATTGTTATAGGTTGGTAAATATGTATATTTTAAATATGTTTCAATATGATTTGTTATAACTGAAAAGAGAAATATTACAGACCAGCAAATTCAATATTCTAATAGTTGGAATAAATAAATGAATAGCAATTAATGAAAATTCTATTTGCCAAAGCCAAATGATTTAAACTAATTTTTTGTATTACAAATATGTTTTTTAAATATTCTTTTCCAGAATGTATCATAGTTTGAGTGGTATGAAGCTCTTAATTTTCTCATTGTTTTCTGTAATCTGTTAAGAAAATATTACCTTGCATGTTATCCTTCACATGTTTCTGATGATTTATGCAATATACACACACTGGTAGCTTAATAGGTAAATACCACTATTTCCACTCATTTTTCAAGATAATCTTTCTCTATGTAGCCCTGGGTTTCCTGAAACTTGCTATGAAGTATAAAGTGGCCTGGAACTCACAGTTATTTACCTGTTTGGCAAATAATGAGATTAAATATCTGTGCTACCACCACCCAGTTTAAATATCCAGTTTAAATTTCTAAACATTCAAAACCCTAGAAATAGCTTTAGGATTTCATTGACATTTTTTTACTTGAAGAAATTCTTAAGTAGGAAGAAGAGACAGCAATCATTTTTATATGATGATTTTTATGACCTAACAATAAAATTTTTTATTTGAATTTCTGAAAATTATCTGTGTATAAATATTATAGTATGTTTATAATTATCATACCTTACTTTTGTATAGCACAGTGCCTCATCTTTGATCTCCTGAATTCTGTGATGAAATGACATTAACCATATTGAAGAAATTGAGGTTTGCCAATTTAAGTGGGAACTTACTGCTATTTTCTATTACTCTTCCAGGAAATATTTCTAGCCCAGAGCTTTCTCATTGCATTCTTGACTTCTGCATTTCTCAGAGTGTAAGTCAGAGGATTCAGCATAGAAGAGACAATGGTGTAAAATACAGCCACCATATTATCCTGTGAGAAAGTACTGTCAGGTCCAATATACATGAAAGTACAGGGACCCCCCAAAAAAAGATGACCACAGCAATATGGGAACCACAGGTGGAGAGAGCTTTGCGCCTGCTTTCTGCTGACTGCTTTCTCAGAGACAACAGAATAACTGTATATGAGATCAATAAGGTAACAAAGCTTCCAAGAGTAATGGTACCACTGTTGGCTGTCATAACAACACCAACTATGTAGGTTTCTGTGCAGGCAAGTGTTAGTACAGGGTGCACATCACAGAAGTAGTGATCTATCTCATTGGGTCCACAAAAGGGAAGCTGTACCACCAGAACCACTTGGATAATGGAGTGCAAGAACCCACCCACCCATGTTCCCAGCAAGATCTTATTGCATCTTTCCCGATCCATGATAGTCATGTAGTGAAGGGGTTTACAGATGGCCACATATCGATCATAAGCCATGACAGAAAGGATGAAGTTCTCAGTGCAACCAAAGAAATGAACCGCGAAGACTTGTAATATACACCCCACATAGGAGATACTTTTCTTCCTCAGTAACAGGTCAATAATCATCTTAGCTGCTGTGACTGAGGAGTAACAAATGTCCACCAAGGACAGAAAGTTGAGGAAAAAATACATAGGGGACTTGAAAAGATTTCCAGTGCAAATTATGAGCATGATGAGAAAGTTTTCCAGCACTATGACCATATAAAAGAAAGAAAACACCACAAAGCATATTTTTTCAACATCTGGATTCTGAGAAAGACCCCAGAAAATGAATTCAGTGACATTTTTTATTCCTATGAAGTAAGTTCTTGAGGCCATATTCCCATGAAAACATTAAATTACCTGAAGGGTAAATGAAAATAAACATCAGTAGTCATTTATGTTTTATTACAAATGAAAAATTATAGTAGAAATGGAAGGTGAGCACTTATGTATTCCATACTTGATTTTCAGTTTAAATGCATCTATTCTGATCAACTTTCCTCAATGTTATATCACAGTGCTCTTTGTAATTCAGATGAGAACTGAATTTCAAAGACACAAGGCTAATTCTTGTGGTTTTATATGACTCCTGAAGGAATCTCTCTTTTACTTTTAAAAGTTCATACATCAGCTTCTAAATACATCAAGATATTATTTTTATAGCATTTCTAGTAAATTTCAAACAGAATTCTGACTGAAAAATCAGCAAATGCTTGATTCATGTTTATACAAACATAAGAATGTTTCCTCAGATTTTCTCTGCATCATGCCGTCCTGCCTGGATGTCACATCTGTTCAGAAATCTCAAGTAACATAGCTCCAGTAACTTCTGAAGACCTATTTTCCCCTAAAATTTGATCATCTTCAAGTTCAAATTACCACTCCTCATCTGACCTCAGGAGTTAAACATCACTATGTGGTGTTATAGTAAGAAAGAAATTAAACATATTTGTTTCTGAAATAATCCTGCAGTAAGCCAGATGAATCATTTAAATTTATAACTCTTATTTCATTTGTAATGTAATAAATGCTAAGTACTATTTGTCATAAAATGCCACTTCTAAAATGTAATTCAATTACTCCATAAGCACAGAATAAACACAAATTTTTTTTCCTTCTTTATTTTGTATTTATCAAAAAAACAGTAAAAAGAATTTAAAAATGCAGAAGAGTTAACAATAACTATACAGAGGATAATAATCATAAGCATGGCTTATCAAGGATGGAAATGCAAATAAGACTGCTACAAATATATTTTTTTTGTGTTCAGCTTTCCCTCTGAATTTTTTTTTCCATCCCTGTATATCCTTATTCAAGGTCTCTTCCCCCTCCCACCACATCTGGTCATTTTTCTTCTCTGCAACTCGCCATCCCCTCCCTTGGCAGGGAGCAAACAGTCCTATGGTCCCACTGGCCCAATAATGCTTGGATCCGTCTTCACTCCCGGCCAAATCCAGTTTTGTCCCCCCTCCCTCAAGAGTGAGTCAGGTGTTCCTATAGATGGACTGGAATTTGAAGGGTCAGTCCAGGGTGTTTCAGATCCCAAGCTGTTCAGTGGCTGTGGTTTGCTGCTTGGGCATGTTTGCCTTTTTTCCTGTTTGTTTGTTTAGAGATCACTAGTGAGTGAGTACATCCCCTGCTTATCTCTCTGAGTTTGTGATACTTCGCTCAGGAGGATATTCTCCAAATTCATCCATTTGCCTGCGAATTTTAGGATATCATTTTTTCTTACTGCTGAGTAGTATTTCATTGTGTAGATGTAGCACAGTTTGTTAATCCATTCTTCAGTTGAGGGACATCTAGGTTGTTTCCAGGTTCTTGCTATTACAAATAATGCTGCTATGAACATAGTTGAGCTAATACCCTTGGAGTGTGAATGTGCCTCTTTAGGGTATACATCCAGAAGTGGTATTGCTGGGTACTTGGGGAGATTGATGCTCAGTTTTCTGAGAACCCCCATATTGTATTCCAAAGTGGCTGAACAAGCTCACAATCCCACCAACAATGGAGGAGTGTTCCCCTTGCTCCGCATCCTCTCCAGCATAGGCTGTCATCTGTGCCTTTTATCCAAGCCAATCTAACATGTGTTAGGTGGTATCTCAAAGTTGTTTTGATTTGCATTTCTCTAATGGCCAAAGATGAAGAGCACTTTTTCAGGTGCCTTTCAGCCATTCGTAGTTCCTCTGCTGAGAATTCCCTTTTTAGATCTGAACCCCATTTTTTGATAGGGTTATTCAAGGTTTTGGGAGCTAAATTCTTGAGCTCTTTATATACCTTAGAGATCAGTCCTCTGTCACGTGTAGTGTTGGTGAAAATCTTTTCCCATTCTGTAGGCTGTCGTTTTGTCCTATTGACAGTGTCCTTGGCTTTGCAGAAGCTTCCCAGCTTCAGGAGATCCCACTTACTGATTGTTGGTCTTAGTGCCTGTGCCACTGGTGTTATATTTAGGAAGTGGTGGCCTGTGCCAATTTGTAGAAGTGTATTTCCCACTTTCTTTTCTATCAAGTTCAAAGTGGTTGGGGTTAAGTTGAGGTCTT
>PVIH01012922.1:0-61050 GCA_004025045.1 Sigmodon hispidus | reverse complement strand
ACAGTCCTATGGTCCCACTGACCCATTAATGCTTAGGTCAGTCTCCACCTCTGGCCAAATCCAGTTCTTTCCCCTCTCCCTCAAGAGTGAGTCAGGTGTTCCTCTAGGTGGCGTGGGATCCAAAGGGTCAGTCCAGGGTGTTTCCGATCCCAAGCTGTTCAGTGGCTATACAAACAAACAAGAAAAAAAAAAAAAAAAAGCCAAACATGCCCAAGCGGCAGACCGCAACCACTGAACAGCTTAGGAATACTATTTCTATAGACATCTTTCTTAAACTGATAGCCGTCTTTACAGATCTATCTTACAGAAAATAATTTTAAAAAGCATCACAAATTTGTACTGTGCCAAATGTTGAGAGGCAATAATTTTTTCTTCAGAGGCACAGGGGAAGATAGATCTGTAAAATATATTTTAAGTAGGAAAACCACCAAATTCAAATGAATCCTTAAAGAGGCTGTTTCTTTGTCCATATACACAGATCCTTTGGGTCTGTGCCCTAAGACTTGCATGTATCTCCCCAGACAGTGCTTCAGGACAGCTCAGAAGGAAGGCAGCTGGTGTAGCTCTCAGTCAAATGCTTTCACATTGCACCAGATTCTTAAAGTTGGGCATAAGCCACTCTGCAAGGCATATATCTATTCAGGGTTTCCTGGGAGGAGGTGGCCTGAAGGGGGTGCCACCTGGGAAGGAGGGAGGCAGAGCAGCAGGTAGAGGGGATGGAGGATTCACTAGAGGCCATAAATTAGCATTGCACTGTGTCCACCTGTTGTTTCCAGTATCTGACAAATGACTGTAGACAATGATGACATTTTATGATTTTTCAAAAAGATCTTGTTTGTTTTAAGGTAGAGAAGGAGGAGAGGCTGGGAGTGGGGGAACTTTGGTGGGGAGTGGAAGCTTTTCCCATGCTTGGGATTTAGAGACTATTCTACATACTGATTCATTAGAGATTATTATAGCTGATGCCAACTGGTTGTAGTGATAGAGTGGGGGCAGTACATGAGTAGAGAGGAAAAAAGGAGACTTAAAAGGACACAGACTCAATTCAAAAAAGCCTTGCCAACCAGGATGTTTTGTGGGGAAAGAAAAAATGTGAAATCCACAGTTACAACAACATGAGTTCTGCATGAAGTCCTCTTGAATGGGGCACCATGGAGAGAAGCTTCCCTCCCCTAGGCCTACCTCCAGTAGAGCTATAAGCAGGGGCAAGATTTGTTATTCTGGTCAATTTAATGATGTAACTTTCAGTTATTATTTTAGCTTTAAGAGGAAATAAAGGGTTCAGATTTGAAGGGGGTGGTATGGATGGGGGAATACCACCAAAAGAACACTGATTGTAATGTGAGAAAAGTGTATTTTTGCATTTTAATAAATATTGTTCAATTTTTTAAAAAAGAAAAAAAAAGTAAATCAAAGAAAACAACTACTTCTGCCTGCCATTTATAATAGGATCACATACTGGATGGAATTGTTCTCTAGAGCTAATGACTCTCATATTGATAGCATTTTTCTCAGTTAATTGTTTTAATCCCATTTTTGCTACTATAGCTGACGACCAGAGGGTGGGTAAAATATAAACAATTTAAGTTTAATAAACTCATGGTTCTATAGAGAACAAAGTATTCAGTGGTCACATCTGATTTTTTTTTTTTTGGAGGGGTTGCATCGTAGATATGGTGAAAGGGCAAATGGGCATCCAGACAGACAGGGGAGAGAGCACACAGAAGACAGGCTGAATGCACAAGGAGACAGACCATGTACATGGGAAGAAAGAAAGAGCCCACAGAGGAAAATAAACACAAAAGATGAACATCATTATCTCAGAAAAAGACAGAGGATCCAAAAACAAAGAGAGAGCAAGTATAAACAAAGGAGTGTATACACAGACAGTGGCACACAGAAAATGTGAATACCCAGAAGTCAGAATAAGTCCACAAATAGAAACCACAAAAGTAGGAAGTCAGAGAGAGTTTATATGAAACCTATTCTTCACCAAACCATTGCCACAGTATGGTATTCTGCTCTGCCCTTCTGATCTATTTTTTTGATATCCCATTACTTAAAGATGTTAAAATCAGACTTAACATTTCAGTTGGGAGAGACCTCTCATAGGATAGCACTGATGGTCTCTTCATTAACATTGCAAAGCCAGGATGAGGATTCTCTGGTAGCTCAGCTCTAACCTTAATTCTCTTCCTTGCAGTAATTTAAATTTTCCATTTGACTGTGAATTGCCTAAAGAAAATTACTCAGAGTAATCCCTGTGGGAAGCAGCTTTGCTTGAGGGACCTTGGTAATGGGAAAGTCTGAGCTGAGTCCCTTATTGGTATGTTTTTGTATTGTCTTTCTTTGTTAAGACATAGACTTCCATAAATATCGTGTATACTAAGGTACACTTCTATTGTAATTTACTGACTGTGACCTACCCTAAGTAAATAATATGCATGAATGCAGAGTTCAAGAGTTGATTTGTAAATTTCTATAATGAATATGTAAAATGTTTCTGAGCCCAAATCTGCTTCTCCAAGCCCAACCCATTCCTTTCTGTATCAATATTTTATTGTTGTTTTTATGACTTTATCTTAAATGTAGCTAATTTTTCTGTCAAAGCAACCTTGGTTAGAGCTGCTGTCCAGTACACTTAAGCCTTTGAGCTTCTGTCTAGTAACTGTTATACAGTTCTTCATGTTTGTTTAGATTTTTCTTGCCTTAAGTCTAAAGCCATGAGAAGTAAATAAAGAATTTATCAACCATGAGATGCTGATAAAAAATTTATGAATATACACTTGATTTACTTGGATGTCATTGTTTCATGGTTTTCTACACTTCATTGCTATATTGATGTCTCTGTTGAACTTCTGAATAATAATTGGTCTCATCCCACTTATTCTCTTCAGATAATTTTTGTGCAGTTGAGTTAATCAGTGTCTTTTCATCTATTGTTATCAAACAAATATGTATTTTAGTTGGACATATTAATATGAACAAGCATGAAATATTCAACTTGTTAGGGAAAATTTTTAGTCCCAAAATGTCAAATATTTTCTTTCCTAATTTCTAAATATTTCTCAGTGAGATTATGAACAATATATTTTGACAAATATATATCACATTTGTCTTATAGTCTCAAAATCTTACCTTGTATCATATTTACCTATTTAATACTATGTATATCTATTTGTGTGCATGCACATGTATCATGGCCTACATGTTGAGGTTACTTTAGGAAATTTGATAGTTTGTTCTGGAATCCTGGTTGTTAAACTCAGGTTAAGACTTGGGAGCAAACACATTTACCTGGTGAAAAATATTCCAGACTTTATCTCAAATTTTAAAATCTTTTCATTTTATGTACATTATAAATTTCTATATCTGTAAACATTATATAAACATTTCATTATTTATTTTAGTATATACTGAAAGTATATTCACTTTCTTAGATAATAGTTCTAGCTTTGACATAACAGCTTTGAACATATATTTGTATTTGTACATTACTCAATTTTTGTGTTCTTTATTTTCATTTTTTTAATTCAGTTTTTCTCACAATGCCTCCTTCTATTAAATGTTTTATAGGATATGATTTACATACAATAAAGTTTATCTTTTTGGTTACTTGAGTTAGTTTAGTTTTTGGAGCATTTATAAGTAGAGAAGATCAGTAACAATTTTTATCATGGGTGAGTGCTGTATATTTCATTTACTTTCCCAAATGTGTTGCTTAGTATATCCTGGGCAATGTCAAATGCAAAAGACAAGGGTGGGCCAGTTTGTCCCATTCTAAAGTTAGAGTTTGAACACCATGACATTTTTCAGTCATGTTATCATCCAGGATAATCCTACCTAGTAACCTTTGTGACAGTGTGGTTTACCTGGAACCCTTATATCATAGCTCTTACTGTCTTATGTATGGCAGTATGCTTTAAGCAGTGTAGAATGCTAATTTCAGTGGAACATTTCCTGTGAAGTCTCTTTCTGCTAGATTATATTTCATATTTCCAAATTCTTTTTTTCTTTTGTTTAAATTTATTTATTTATTTTACATTCTAACAGAAGTTTCCCTCTCTCCTCCCCTCCCAGTTCCTCACCCCACCTCTCTTCTGCAGCACCCAACCCCAATCCATTATTTTACCATTTCTATTCAGGCCTCCTATGGATATAAACAAAACATCAATTTGCACTAGGACTAAGCACTTCCCCATGTATTAAGACTGGGCAAGGCAACCCACTAGGAGGATTAGGGTCCTAAACACCAACAATGAGTCAGAGACAGCCCTTGCTGTCTCCCATTGTTAAAGTTCTCCAGTAAGTAAATGAGCAGCATGAATGGGCTTTTCTGTGAATGGGGAGATTATAAAAGTGGGTATGAAACTGAGAGGACTGATAACTGAGTTTGATGAGGTGCATGATGTAAAACCACTAAATAGTAAACAAAAATATTATGCAAAAAAGAGTCACAGAAGATGAATATGCACACTGTCTTCTATGAGAATGACATCAAATGTATTAGACATCTTTATTTCTCTAGTTGAATTTTACAGACTATGAAATTACTAAGAAATTAAAATCAGCAAAACGTTTGTGACAAAGAATCATAGATAGCATTTTTCAAAGGAATTGCTTCAAAAATTTAGTCATAAAGTTGATTTTGATATTGTTTTCTAATAGCTGTAATTTCTAAGACACCCATTTAACACTAAGATTTACCTTCTTGAATACAGCTTTTACTTAAGACTTCAAATCTAACACTCACTAATGTAATGGGGTAAAACCATATATTTAAGCTGAATATCATTTATCCCTACTAAAAGGAGTACCAAAGGTGCTCAAATCAAAGGAAATGTTATTCAGACAAGAAATTTTTAGTCATTCCATACATAACAATGTATTTACATATTTTCATTCTCACTATTATAGTGATCTGTGGGTCATACTTTTTGCAACTATTCAGCATTTTTACCCTGAATTTGTATTTAGACATTTCTCTCCCACCAGCCAACTCTCAAATATTCACTCAGAAGCTTAATATTCCTATAATTATTTCCCTTTTCTCTCCTAAAACCATATATATTTTAAACAGATTATATCCTGTTTAGAGGCTCCTTTTTTTTCTGAATCTATCCTTACTGTTTATCTGAAACCTTTTCTGACCCTATTAGTCAAACTTTAACTGGTAAGTAGTGTGGCAAGGACCAAAGCCTCTATTTAGCAGCTGGCTTCAACCGTCTTAGCTTTGTGAGAGCTTGTCTTCATGGCAGAGGAACTAACGAGAGTCACACTTACCACCACAACTCTGAGAAGCTGTTGGGTCCGTATTGCCATCAAGAAATATGCAGTCCAGTGCCCAAAAATACACTTCGAGTGTTCAATAGCAGTACCTCCCAAAAGAGCCTTTCATGTTGCCAGCAGGAAGCAGGAAGCTGCATCACATCTTGCCTATTTACTACTAGCAAACAGAGTCAACCAGAGAAAATGTAGCTACCAAGAAGTCATGCTTACTTCTATTCTTGTGTGTCTAGAATTCTTTTTCATGTCCTGTCAGGTTTTATGTGTAAATTTTGGTCACAATATTGGGATGCCAAATGTAGTCAGACATTTTTCTTCCATATGTCAGTTCCAAAATAATCACTCAGAGGCTTAATATTATATATTAATGTGTGGTGATTGCACAGGCTTGTCACTAGTTAATGCTTACATTTAAATTGACCTATATTTCTTATTTACTCTCTGCCATGTGGCTCATGGATTGTTACTTGATTTTCTTTGTGTCCTGCTGGCTAATGTCTCTTTGACTCTGCCTTCTTCTCAGAGTACTCTGTTCCTGGCTGTCCTATTTATACTTATATTTATCCTGTCTGGCTGTCAACATTTTATTAATTAATGAGAGTAATCCATATTCACAGTGTACAAGAGGATTATTTCACAACATGCATTGCCATGTGTATATAATGAAAAAAGTACATTTTATTTTGCTAATTTAAGTGCAGTAAAGAATCAGTGGTTATAGACATGTATTTTTATTCTGTTACAGTACTTGCCACTCCTTATATGAAGCCTCTTAGAATTTAAGAGTAAGAAATTGGAGCAGAATATATTCACTTGTTAAGTATAAGAAATTTGAAAGTTATATAGCCAAATGAGGCTTCACAATATTGTTTTTGATAATCTAAAATATAGTTCATCTTATTGAAAGTAACAGAAGCTTTACATTAAAATTATTAAACTAAATCAGTATTACAAAATAAAGATAGAGAATATGACTATAATAAATGTTCAAATATTTAAATTGTCAACTACATCCCTACCAATAAATTATTGAAAATAAAATTTCTCTATATGGCTGATTAGGTATTTATGTAATTGGAGTAGAATTCCATTACCTGAAACATCTTAAATTTTATACCAACAAAAAAAATTAAGTACATCTTGTTTATTCAATAGCCTTTTTTCTATTTTTTTCTCCTTTGTTAAAATAAAATATTACAATGAATGTAAAAACCACTTAAAGACTATAGCTTTAGATTTAAAAGTCATGAAATGCTTTGGCTATAACAATTGGGAAAGTTATGGACTCAAATACTTCTTGATGGCTAACTTGATTTAATTGGAAAAGGTAATATTTGTAGTAAGTTTGAATTCCTGATTAATATCCTAAGTATATGTATTTGTCCCAAATTCTAGGTCCACTTTTATTATTTTTGAATGTTGGCACAATATTCGTCTTCATTTCTGGACTTGCCATTGAAGTAATTTTTTCTGCTACAGATATCCCTTGATATTTCAGTACAAGTGTTCCTTATATTTCATGATATGGTGTATAAGAAAATGGGGTTAAACTCAATCAGAAATAATTTTATAATTATATTTATCTATTTTTTGGTTTATATCATTTGTTAAGAATTGCATATACTGAATTTTGATCATATTTATTCTATGCCTCAAACCCTTTCCTACCTGATATCTCTATCCAAAAAAACTTCATGTCATTCTTTTTTTAATATACCAAGTATAGTTTATGCCACCCACATAAATTTTGATGTGTAGCCTTCAGTTGAGGATGATCTATCTGCTAGGGGTCACACTCTTAAAGCTGATTCTACATCTCCATGAAACTATTGACTTCCAATAATTCTTTAGCTAATATTGGGACTTTCTACTCACCTCCCATATCCATTCTATAAATTTGTCTGCCCAAGCTGTACAAATTTTATGCTTGCTGTTTTAACTATTAAATCTCTCTCTCTTTCTCTTTCTCTTTCTTTCTCTCTCTCTCTCTCTCTCTCCGCTATCATATATATATATATATATATATATATATATATATATATATAAAACAGTTTAAATATATATGTGTCTATGCAAATACCCTCTTGTATGTGTCTAAAACTTGATCTTTTATAGTCATCTACCATTTATGTCTAATCAAATCTTTCTCTTCTTCTGCTATGATTCTTGACTTTGGGTACAGGAAGTATAATATAAATTTTCTGTTTATGGTTGAGCATGCCACACTTTCTTACTATCTGCAACTTGATCAGTATAGAATCCTTGTGTTATTTATAATCTACTGGAAAAGAAGGCTTCTTTTATGAGAGTTGATTAATGTATTAACCTTTGAGTATAGTGATAAATCATTAAGTTTAATGCAATGTCCATTTAGCAGGAAAAAAAAAAAGACACATTGACTCCTGCCATGGTCCTAGATAATTAAAAATCTTAATCTCATTCTTTGTTCCTTCAGATCCAGTCCCTCATTCTCACTCCTAGTTCTGCAACCAAACACCTGCTGCTGTGTTCTCTGTATCCTGTACCTAATCTCTGGTAGATCCCAGAGATCTTCTCCTCCTAACCTCCTTCTCTCATGATTTATTTTATTCTAGTCCCCAACTTCAACATGCAACCCTGCTAAGCCAAAGACCACTTCTGTCATGGAAGCAGGTAAACTGACAACAGATCTTTATCTCTCCTTCTGCTTCTTCAATTCTGGTCCTCCCAATTTCATCCAAAGCCCTGTAGCAAAGCACCTGCTGCTTTTCCTCTTTCCTCTTTGATCCCATTCTCAATGGATCACAATCATCCTCTCCTCCAATCTTTCTTTCATAAAACTATTGTATCCACTAACACCAATAGGCCTTACCTGAGAACACACCAACTGAGCTAGTCAGGGACATAGGTAATATAACTAAAGACATGAACCACACTTTTCTCTCCTCAAAATCCAATCCCCCAGTCTTAACTTTAAATCTGTAACAGAAGACCAATTACAGCTACCTATACTTTCTGTATGTCCCAAAGAACTTTTTCTTCTAACCTATCCCTCCCCCCCCACACACACACTTACTCCAGCAGGCACTCCTTTCAAACCCACTGACCACCCCTCCAAGAATGGCATATAGACAAATTGTAGACTTTTTCCTCTCTGTTTCTCAAATCCAATCTCCCAGTTTCATCCCCAATGACCTTCTGTGTCAGCCTGTCTTCATTGTCTCTTCCTATTCTAAGAAGACCAAATAAGCAGATCTTTTTTGAATACCCTGTTGTCTTTCTTATTGCGAATGCCTCCAGACTCCTAGCCTATCTTTATTATCAAATATCACTTCTCAATACCCAGAAACACATTTGAGTTGGAACTATCAATGACCATTTCTATCAGGGCCACAGAAGTTTCTCTACCAGGCAACATACAGACATCAAATTTGACTAAAATCCAAAAAGAAAACAGTAAACAAGGAACACAAACGCACCAAATGATAACAAAAGCAGAAATAAGCACCTAGAATTATACTCTTCCCAGTATAACAACACAATCAATAAAAGTCATGGCAATATGTCTCCACTAGGGCACACCAACCTTGCTATAAAAGACTTTGAATATTCCAACATAGATAAAGCACACACACACACAAACACACACACACATGCACACACACACACACACACACACACACACACACACAGAAACCTAAAAGCAGCTGTATGAAGATGAAAGAGGACTGTCATTAAAGAAAGAAATTAATAAAACCATTAAAGAAATCCAGGAAATCACAAACAGTGCAAAGAAAGAAGAAAACTATTGAAGACATGAGAATTGAAAGAAAAGCAATAAAAAAGCACAAACTAATGGAATTCTAAAAAAGAAAAAATTGTGAATTCAAACAGAAACGCCAGAGGGTCATTAAAGACAGAAACATTCGAACCATGGACCCATGTCCAGAGCAGAGTCAGAGGTGAGTGGATTCCAGCTCCTGTGCCACCCAGAGAATTCCTCTACAGGGCCAGAGATACAACTTCAACTCTCACCTCATACTCATGCATGCAGTAAATCCCTAGACTAAAGCTGGGAGACAGCTTCCCCAGTGATTCTTAGAGACATATAGCAGGAGGAACATCCCACTGCCAGGTCCGACCTCCAGGGTATGTCATCACAAACAGACATCTTCATATTTTGCAGACCCACCCAGTGTCCAGACCAGAGTAAGAGATCTTGCAGACTCTGTGTCCAGAGCAAACAGGAGATACACAAACCCTCTAGCCACAACTGACTAAGAGTGAACCAAACAAGCAATGGGCAGATGTCAGTGCAAAAATTCACATAACAATTAAAGAACAACAAGGCAACATCAGAAGAGGCTGGTGGTTCTACAACATGAAGACCTGAACAGAACAATGAGGAGGAAACAACATTAAAAACATCTTTATAAAGATTATAGAGGCCTTAAAAAAGGATATTAAAAAAAATCCCCTTAAGGAAATAGAAGAAAATACAAACAAAACATTGGAAAAGATAAAACAGATCATTGAAAAAAGATGAAGAAAACCAAGAAAAGGAAAACCAAAAAATGAAAAAAAAAAAAAACAAAAACATTCCAGAAACTAAATATTGAAATAGAAGAAATAAAGAAGGCACAAAATGAGGCAAAGGTGGAAATAGAAAATCTGAAGGAATGAACTGAAACTACAGATACAAGCATAACCAACAGAATATTATAAAATGAAAGAGAGACTCTGGAATGGAAGACTCAATAGCAGAAATAGATACATTAGTCAAAGAAAACAGTAAAACCAAAAAGTCATAACACAAAATGTTCAGGAAATTTAGGACACCATGAATGACCAAACCTGTCAAAGGCACGGATAATATATTCAATAAAATTATAGAAGAAAACTTTCCCAAGCTAAAAGTAAATGCCTCTAAACATACAAGAACTTTACAGAACAGCAAATAGATTAGACCCCCAAAAAAGTCTTCTTGCCACATAATAATCAAGCCACAAAACATACAGAACAAAAAAAATTTTTTACACGTTTCAAAAGAAAAGGGTCAATTTACCTATAAAGGCAGACCCATCAGAATAACCAGATTATTCAATGGAAACAAGAAAAGTAAGAAGGTCCTGGTCAGAAATTATACAGATATTAAAAGAGCATGGCAGCCAATCCAGACTACTATAGCCAGCCAGACTATTATCAATCTCCATAGATGGAGGAAGCAAGCTATTTCATGACAAAATCAGATTTAAACAATACCTATCTACCAATCTGGCCCTACAGAAAGCACTAGAGGGAAAACTCCAGCCTAAAGATTCCAGATACACCCATGAAGCCACAAACATTCAATAATCCCAGAGAAGAAAAGCCCAAAGAAAGGTAACACACACAAGCTACCACCAAATATAACATGAAATAACAATAAGTGGTCATTAATATACCTTAATATCAATGGACTTAATTCACCTATAAAAAATACATACCCTAAGATGATAGATACAAAAACAGAAGCCATCCTTCTGCTGTATACAAACAAACAAACAAACAAACAAAAAAAAACCCCTCAAATTCAAACAGGCCCAAGCACAGAATAAAGGGTTGAGAAAAGATTTTTCAATCAAATGACCTCAAGAAACAAACCAGTCTGCCAGGAGTGGAGGCTGAACTAAACAATATTGGGACAGCTGGACCTTGGGACTGCCTGCTGCCTGCCCAGAGAGGGGATGGGGAGTTGTGGAAAAGAGAGAATGACCTGATGTGGTGGGAGGGGGAAGGGACCTTGAATAAGGATATACAAGGATAGAAAGTGTGATTTCTTTGTTCACAATAATAAAATAAAAGTATTTTTTTTAAAAAGGACTTTACTTGACAAAAAAGAAATAAACCAGTAATATCTAACAAATTAGGCTTCAAACTAAAATCAATCAAAAGAGACTAGGATGGACATTACTTATTCATCTCAGAAAAAAATTATCAAGATGCTATCTCAATCCTGAATATTTATCCCCCTATGTAAGGGCACCTACATATGTAAAGAAACACTACTAAAGCCTAAATCCCACATCAAATATCACATTCTAAGAGTAGGAGACTTCAATACCTGATATTTATCTTGGATAGGGCAACCAGATAGAGACACAAAAGAGAAATAAGGGGGCTAACAGATGTTATGCAAATAGACTAAACAGATATTTACAGAAGCTTTCACCTAAACACAAGGTAATATACATATTTCTCAGCACCCCATGGAACTTTCTCTAAAATTGACCACATAATTGGTCATAAAGCAAATTCAATACATACAAAAAATGGAAATAATGCCTTGTATCATATCAGACCACCATGGTCTTTAGATCATGTTAGAGTTCAACAGCATCAAAAATCACAGAAAACCTACCAGTTTATGGAAACTAAACATCACTCAACTGAACCACCTCTGTGTTAAGGAAGACATTAAGAAAGAAATACAAGACTTCCCAGAATTTAATGACAATGAATACAAAACATACCCAAACTTATGGATACAATGAAAGCAGTCTTAAGAGTAAAATTCATAGCACTAGATGACTATATGAAAAACCTTGAGAAACCCCACACAAGGGAACCAACAGCACAGCTGAAAGCCTTAGAAAAAGTAGAAGCAAACTCACCTAGAAAGAGTAGATGGCAGGAAGTAATCAAACTTTGAGCTGAAATCAATACAAATGAAACAAAGAGAACAATACAAAGAATCAATGAATCCAAGAGTTGGTTCTTTGAGAAAGTCAACAAGTTAGATAAACCCATATCCAAACTAACCAAAAAGCAGAGAGAGGGTGTCCATATTAACAAAATTAGAAATTAAGAGGGGAACATAACAACAGACACCCCCAGGAAATTAATAGTACTTGTTATTAATAATCAATTTGGAAGAATTACAAATGGTTGAATGGTACTTAAAAAAGTGCTTGACATCTTTAGCCATCAGAGTAATGCAAATTGAAACAACTTTGTAATTCTGTCAGAATACCTGTCAGAATGGCTAAGATAAAAAACACAGATAACAGTCAATGTTGGAGAAAATGTGAACCAAGGGGAACACTTCATTGTTGGTGATAATGTAAGCTTGTTCAGTCACTTCAGCCATTCATTCACTCCGGAATGCAATATGGCAGTATCTCAGAAAAGTGGGAATCAATCTCCCCAAGGATCCAGCAATACCACTATTGGGCATATATCCTAAAGATACACATTCACATCCCAAAAGCATTAGCTCAACTATGTTCATAGAAGCTTTATTCATAATAACAAGAATATGTAAACAACTAAAATGCTCCTCAACTGAAGAATGGATTAACACACTGTGGTAGATCTACACAATGTAGTATTACTGAGCAGTAAGAGAAAATGATATGCTAAAATTTGCAGGCAAATAAATGGAATTTGAGAATATTCTCCTGAGCGACATATCACAAACACAGAAAGATAAGCAGTGGATGTTCTCACTCATTTGTGGCCTTTAAGAAAAAGGTAAAGAACACTCAAGCTGTAAACAACAACCACTGAGCAACTTGGGATCTGAAAGTTTTATTTAATATAGTCTTCTGCTGTTCATTTGATCTCAATACTATTCATTCCACACAATAGCATTGTTACATATGTCCTTTTTTGTCACTCTATTTTATGGTTTTTTTTTTTTTTTTTTTTTTAGAAAATAAAGTCCTTTAAAAAGAAAGAAACTCCAGGGTCAAAGATTGCCAACAGAATACAAGATATAATATAATAAAGTGATACATTGTTCAAAGAAAAGAAAAAGTCTAAAATTCTCATGACATAAAACATTTGAAGAATATGGAACATAAAGCAGAAATAGAAGAAGAAGAATCCCAGATCAAAGATCCAAGAAATATTTTCAACAAAATAATAGAAGGAAAATCTTCCTAACCTAACAGAGGCAATGCCTACAAACAAACAAGAAGCATAGATGCAAAACACAAAACACACTGTATTAGAAAAGAAAATGACCTCCTCACATAATAATCAAAGAAATTATTTTTAAGGATCAAAGAAAGAATTCTAAAAGCTACAAAGAAAAAATCAATTAACATATAAAGGGAGCCCTATTAGAATTATATCAGAAATCTTAATGGAGACACTAAATAAATAAATAAATAAATAAATAAAAAATCGGCCTGAATAGATGTGTTGTAGATTTTATGAAACCACAGATGGCAGCCCAAACTTTATAACTAGCAAAAATTTCAAATACCATAAATAAATAAATAGAAAATTTAAGATATTCCATAATAAACTCCAATTATAGCAGTATTTATCTAAAAGTTCAGATTACAGAGGGTGCTAAGAGAAAATTTCTCAACATTAACCACAGTCATGAAAACACAGTGATTAAATATTCTTAGACTACCAAAAAAAGGGAAGTTCACACACAAAGAAACACATACATACACACAAAAACACCATCATTAAAGCAACAACAAAAATAAATCAACAGGAATCAGCAATCATTGGACACTAATTTCATTAAATATTAGTGGTCTCAACTTTTTTATAAAAAGACTCATATGAACAGAAAGAATGTGAAAACAGGGTTTACCTTTCTGCTGCATCCAAGAAACATGACTCAACATTAGAAATAGACATTATGTCAAGATATGTGGTTGGAAAATGTCTTCAAATTAAATAAACTTCAGAAGCAAGCTGGTATAGACTACTTAATATCTAACAAAGTAGATATTGAAAATAATTACAAGATAGAGAGAACAGTACATATTTTTCAATGGGAAAATTCTACCAAGATATTGTTACAGATCTTAACATCTGTATAAAACACAAGGGCACCCACCATTGTTTAAAAACAAAACAAAGCAGGCACTTTTACAACTTAAATAGCACATTGACCTTTATATGCTGATAGTTGGAGAATTCAATAATATCCACTCTCAACAATGGACAGGTCATCCAGACAAAAAAACTGATGCTAACAGATACTATAAAACAAGTGGTCCTAAATTATTTACAGAAAATTTCATCCAAACCCAAAATAATAAAACTTATCCTCAACACATCATGGAACAAAGTACATACTCAGATTCAAAGCAAGTTTAAATACATAGAAGAAAGTTGAAATAACCCCCTAAATCATATCAGCATGCTATGGATTAAATCTGGAAATCAAAAATTGAAACAATAAAAACCTTACAAACTTAAGAAAAACGAACATCTCTCTAGTAAGTGGAAAGTGGGTCAAGATAGAAATAAAATAATTGGATGACATTTTAAAAGACAGAATGCCCTTGACAATTAAGGGCATTATTTTATTCAGGCTTTTCTTATACAAATAAAATTTATAAGGAAGATCCCACAAGGAGAGCAAACCCAGGACTTTATATATGCATTAACTAAACAGGTTGTCTGGGACGGCTTGGTGGCAGTGAGTCTCCATTCAAAGCAGAGGGACTATGTATGACATGCAAGTGCACAGTTCCCATTTCAGTTCACTGTTTCTTGAAATACAATAAAATGTATTTCAAAATGATGGCAGATTCCCCAGCAACCTTTGCTGCTGTCTGGAAACATGGGCTTAGATAAAGTTCAGCCTTGTCAGTAGCTCTCAAATTAGGCCATAAAAAAGAGAATTTAGTTCAGAGAGGGGAATATTTGGTCTTTAATTTCTCATTTCTAAAGACTTTAAATTATCTCTATTTTTCTTGTTACTTGGGAACAAGGAAAAAGGACATTACTTCAGAACATTGTATTTCTCTTGCCAGAAGGAACAAGTATGACAATTAGAGGTGGTTATAGTTGTCCTTTCTATTTTCAGTTCTGAAGATTTGAACCTTATTTATTATTATTTACTGCCTTTCTTTTGTATTTAGGGTTTTAACTTACTTTGTTATTGTTGGTATGTTCTTCTAAGCCCTGGGTTGCATTACTCTTAATAAAAAATCATAATTGTCAGGGGCATTCTTCTTTTTATGAAATATATCAATATATTTCAATGGGTTTGTTTGTGCACAATTAATACTAGCTAGACATATTTTAATATATAACATGTAGAAATGTCTTTTATAATTTCATCTTATGTACAAATAAATATTATATTTCGCTACTTCTAAAGTGTTTGAAGGCATCATACAAGCATTCTTCAGAAGGTTAGTAGTTTGTCTTCCCCATGAACTTTATCATTGTTGAGCCTTGATTTTCCAGTATTTCTTACTTCCCATGCTTATTGACTGTTTATCTCTCAGAACAGAACCCTTAAGTACAATGTTTCAAGAATTCACCAAAAAAATATTCTTCAGAGAGAAACAAATTCAAAGGGCATAAATAGGGACCATTGGCACCAACTGATTTAGGAACCTGTTTGGAATTTATAATTTTGCTAAATTCTTAATTATACAACCCAAAATTTTGGTATGTATTACATTTTATTTAATTTCAGAAAAGTAACAGATATGTGAATATTATAATTTATAATATGAATAATCAATTGATTTGACGTATAATTCAATTCAAGATAATTAACGCTACAATGATTAAGATAAAGTATTATCCATCTCATGTTATTTGTTGTGCAAGTCATTCTGTTCCTTATTCAATGAATTTTAAAACTATATATGTATAAGCCATATTGTTTCAATATATTAATTTACCTTCTGTCTTGGATTTTTACATTGACTTAGGTATTCAAAACTGTGACTATATTAGTAGATTAGTATTCTTTTCTTTGGGTGGTTTTCACTAATTACCACAGTACTGATGGCTTAAAATAGCACAGATTTATTTTCTCAGAGATGAAAAGATCAGGAATTTGAAATCAATGTGCTGGCAGTGTTTCTTCCCTTGAGAGATTCAGAAGGAGAAATTGTCCCATGTCTTTCTCTTAATTTCTTGTGACTGGTAATTCTTGATATTTTTGTTGTTTGTTTAAGAAGTGAGCCACAAATTACATATTCATTCCATTCCAATAATATTCTATATGTATTTTTCCATGGCTGCATCTGAATTTTCTTATTAGGATTCTAGTCATTGGGTTGAAGATGAACCTTAAATTCAGTATGATTTCATTTCAAGAGTCTATACTTATATTCCCAAAGACATTATTATTAGTAAGGCCACTGTTTGAGGTTTTGGGTATATATTTATTTGTAGAAATATATTTGATACATAATAATACAGTTTTCATCATTTCATAAAACTAATATCAAATCTAAGTTTGTATGCCTTTTAACATCTGTAGACACTAGAAACATAACATAAATATTTTAGTACCTAAAAATTCAACTAAGTCATTTGATAGTTGTTGAATATGAAGTTAAGAATAGAAGAAACATTTTCTGATTGGGTGTTTCTATATATTTAACATATTCCTAAGGAAAATATCCACAAAAATTCTATGTAAAGAGTCAAATTTATAAATCATATTTGTCATGAGATAACCAAATAGTTTTTTTACTCACTGTAAAGCTGGCAGAGAAGTACAAATCAAAACAAAACAAAAAGATGCTTTGCTAAAGAACTGCTGTATTTCATAATTTGAAGGTTACATTTGGGCCAAAACATCATTATTAACTAATAAGAGGTAAAGCTAAAATGATTCATTGAAGGAAAGAGACATTATATCACATTACACATATATAAAATGATAAAAAAAATACAGCTGCTATAATAAATAGCTCTCATGAAATGGATATACACAAAGGATAAGAAATATCATTGGTCAATGAATAGAATATAAAAAATAAGTTCATACTTTAAGTTAATACTCTTGCTTGTCTTTTTACTGAATATCCCTATTATACCTTCAGAGTTGATATTTTCACTTCATTCAGAACTCTGCTCAAATTCATATTTTTATTCAGCATATGTCTGTTAAACTGAAATGAATTATGCTACTATATTACTTTTACAACTACATACCTCTCCATTTCTCTTACTCAGATTTAATTTTTATATTCATTTTTTACACACACACATACATAAAAACAGACAAATTATTCTTTGTTATCTACAGTGTTTTAAATTTAAGAATTGTGATCATAATTTAGACTTTTTTCAGTTTACTGCTGTTTATCACAATGGCCAGAATATGCCTGGGTGTGGTAAGTGTCTAAAAACATGAATAAATTAAGTAAAATTAGTTATTAACTTATATTAATAATACATGTGGAGATTTTGAGAACTCCAAGATGTCAGTAAATGCTAAAAAATTTACATCAAAATTTCACAAAGATACCTGATTCTATTGTTTTTCTAATTACCATTGCTTTTGATCTACTATGTAAATGTCTTACTGTTTTTTTTTTTTTTTTAACTAAGGCACTAATACCTATAATAGAGTTTCTGAACAAGAAGTAGAAGGAGCTATATTCTATGACAAGTTTTCTGAGTAAAATATACTAAGACAAGTATATGAGACAAACATGAACATGGAATACATTTCACAGACAAATATAATTTATTTCTAAGTTAATGATTGGTTTGGATTGTGTATGCATTTATTTATACACAATTGAGCAAACAATCAAAAGCTGAACACATTCTTAGCAAATAATGATGCATGCATGTTGTCACAATAGTGTTTGTAATTCTCTAACTTAGAATCAAGTTAAATATATTTTTCTATTTGAATTGTTAGTGGACCAGGAATATGTGTAGTATAGAAATGGTCTATGTGGTTCTGATGAAAAACAGAGTTTGCATTATTATTTCATTGGAATTATCAAAGGTATTTTGTTGGGAATCATCTTCAGATTGTCAAGGACAGTTTTTGAAAGAAGTTGTAGTTTTTATTCTGAAAAAAACTAAAATTTATTCTTTTACATCCTTAATTTAAAGCACACCTTTGTAAAAATGATACTGTAGTTTGTAGATTTACCTGGAGGGATCTACAACCTGTTAAATCAGGGATGAAATAAAATTTGCAATGCTAAACAGAATTATAGAGTACATATCTGACATCACTGAAAAAAAATGTTTCTATTCAAATTAGGTAGGCCCATTTATACCCTCAAATCACAACTGCATCTATATATATTAAGGACATCAAGAAGCAGCTATGTAACATGGCACAAAACTATAATCCTAGCACTAATGTGAATGATTAAAAAAGATTTGCCATAAGTTTTTATGTCGATTTGGGCTACATGTGATCTGGAAAAAACTACTTCAGTAAGAAGGTCATAAATAATACATATCTAATTGCAAACAAGCATTTCCTATATGCTTCTAAAATTGGGTATATACTCGAGCTTGGAATCTAAATGTTTATTTTAGAAATCTAAAAACCATTATAAACTCCTTTTAGGCCATTCAAAATGATGTCTCATGTCAAAATGGCAGCTGATTCTATTAGAATATAATTCATGAATATGTCATTTATGTTTGATTAAGTTCTAAATACAACATAAATGTATCCTACAATAACTCAAAATAGACATTTATATTAATATGTTTATGCTACAATTTTTCTATTATTGCTTTATTGCTTTGAAATATATTTACTCTCAGAACTTGAAGTGGTATTCACAAAGCCTATAGAGTCATTAGAAACTCTGTATCAATCTTTTGGGAGCTGGTCATGCACTAATAACTAGACAGCCATTCATTAGAATTAGATTTTGATATTCACAGAAAATTATAACAGCCTTATTTATAAATAAAACTTCTGCCTGGTAGATAATGCAATTTTATGAAAATGCTGCAAACTGTGAGTTCTTATTAATAAAAATAAAACATTTGCTAATATTTTACATTTTATCATTTAAAATATAATTGAAGGCACTTATAAAGAGATATACACTGGCAGTATAACTAATATATAATTTTACTGATTGGGAAGATGAAAACACCAAGGGAGCTCTTATTACAATAAGGGAGAGAGATAGATACACAAAAAAGAGAGGGGAGGGTAAAACACCAATCAGAATGTTTTAAAGAGACATAAGGCATTATGCTCAACATATCTACCTAAAAATCTACAATACAGGAAATTTAGAGTAGAAATATACACATATGACTTAAATAAAATTTCATATATTAACTGATAGTGTTTCTTTTGAAAGACCAGCAAATAACTTCAGCACTGTGTGTGAGAATTTCTTTTGAGTTATTGGTCAGGGTTACCCATGGTCCTCTCCTACTTATGGAAATGGAAGGTAAATCTCTACTGCTGAAGACATCCAGAACTTCAGACAATGAACACAAAGATCCCTGAGCTTGAGCTACCTGAAAGCCTATTCCCTGAAAAATATATTTCATAGCTCCAGAAGGAGACAAGAAAGCTTCCAAAGGAGGGAAGCAACAAAAAGTGGTACTCAGGTTTGATTCCTATAACCCAAAATGATTACCAATGTGGCACAATAACTCTAACAGTGCAGTAGGGAGTATACTTACCATGGATGTAACCAACAGTCTCTAATTGGATTTAAGTCCTAACACAGAGATAGAAATAATGCCTGAAACTGAAATCATAGATAACTGTAAATAGCTTGGAGACAAATTGATAAACATCAGGTCAATAAATCGGCATAAGACAACAGCCTAAATTTTTCTCACATACCCATAATTAAATGTATTCCTCATCCTCCAGCATTGAAAACTCTCTCTTCAATAAAGAGGGACCATTATAAATGCAACCAAAATGCTAGGTTGTGGTGCAAAGTGACAATCAAAATATCTACATTATAACACCTACCCTAAAACTCAGGGGTCAATGCAGAAAGTGAGTTTAGATAAATTGCGCAAACCAAGACATCAGGGAGATTGTTATGGGATTGTGTCTTTTAATAATATCAGAAGAACCAGCCATAAAATCTTACCAATATGACTGTTTAATTATGAGGTGACAATAATAACAATAGACATGTTAACATGGAAAAGGAAAAGCTTAAGAGGCTTTAACTTGACACACATAAAACATTACAGGCAGCTAAGGAATGTTAAAGTTGAAAGAAAGACATTTGCTCAGGGAAAAAGACACCAACTAGATATCTAATATGAAATGCTCAGCACTAAATTAATACAAACACATCATATTATATAGACAGAGCTGATTATATTTCGGTGAGTACACACATATATATACTATATATATTATATATATTACATACTGTTATTGGACAATAATAAGAAATCATGATCAATTTTGATAGGCGTTTCCTGATTAAAGAAAAAATTTTAGATTTTTTCCTGCAGAGAAAAATATCATTTAAGTATGTTTTCTCTTTTTCTTTATGTGTATCTTCCTTAAAATGACGATTATATATTTTTTCTAGAGCGTGTCTTTTGTCTTCAACACTTTGCAAAGGAAACAATTTTATCTTACATAAACTTGTAACTATGGTCTTTGATTTGTTTCTTAAACTTTAAAATTAGATGTACTGCATTGTATATTTCAAATAACATAAGAATATGTTATAATTTCATAGAAAAAGAATTCTTTTTCATTGTTTTTTCAAAATCAATATTAAAATTTGTATAAAAAAGCAAAACATTCAGATACCTAAAAAATACAGTAATAAAACATCTCTTTCTTCTAAAATACATGAAACATACAAAATAAAATCTAAAGCTCCTCAAGCCGTGTTAGTCTCAGCTACAGATGAAGAAACCACAGGAGGTCACAGGTAATGCCGATGGATGCACTATGGCCACAACAAATTTCCTTCTACAGACAAACCAGAAGTTCTGTTTTATTTTTTTTTTTTGTGTGTGTATGTGTGTTTTAAATCATTTTATTTACCCATCATCTTTCAATAAAGAAAAGAAAGTTTTTGTTTAAAAGCCACTAACAAATGAGTATATTCCCTGCTTATTCTTCTGGTTTGTGAGATCGCACTCAGAAGAATATTTTCTAAATCCATCCATTGCCTGCAAGTTTTAGGATATCATTTTTTTTCTTACTGCTGACTAGTAATCCATTGTGTATATGTACCACAGTTTGCTAATCCATTCTTCAGTTGAAGGACATCTAGGTTGTTTCCAGGTTCTTCCTATTATAAATAATGCTGCTATGAAAATAGTTGAGCTAATGCCTTTGGAGTGAGAATGTGCATCTTTAGGGTATATGCTCAGAAGTGATATTGCTGGATCTTTAGGGAGATTGATATCCAGTTTTCTGAGAAAATGCCATACTGCATCTAGGTTGATTTCAGGTTCTTGCTATATTAAGAATAATACTGCTATAAACATAGTTGAACTAATGCTTTTTGGGTGCAAATGTGCATCTTTAGAGTATATGCCCAAGAGTGGTATTGCTGGATCAATGGGGAAAGAGATTCCAAGTTTTCTGAGAAACTTCCATACTGCATTCTAGAGTGGCTGAACAAGTTTATACTCCCATCAACAATGGAGGAGAGTTCATCTCGTTCCACATCCTCTCTAGCATAAGCTGTTATCTGTGTTTTTGAGCTTAGCCAATCTGACAGGGTTAAGGTAGTATCTCAAAGTTGTTTTGATTTGCATTTCTCTAATGGCTAATGATGTTGACCATTTTTTCAAGTGTCTTTCAGACATTTGTAATTCTTCTGCTGAGAATTCCCTTTTTAGTTCTGAACCCCATTTTTTGATTGTGTTGTTCAAGGTTTTGAGCTCTAGTTTCTTGAATTCTCTCTGTATTTTAGAGATCAGTTCTTTATCACTGGTAGGGTTGGTGAAAATCTTTTCTCATTCTGTAGACTATTTTAATGACTGTGTCCTTGGCCTTATAAAAGCTTCTTAGTTTCAGGAGATCCCACTTATTGATTGTTGTTCTTAGTGTCTGTGCTACTGGTGTTACATTTAGGAAGTGGCCACCTGTGCCAATGCATTGGAAAATATTTCCCATTTTCTTTTCTATGAAGTTCAGCATAGCTGGTTTTATGTTGAGATCTTTGATCTACTAGAATTTGAGTTTTGAGCAGGATGATAGGCTTGGATTTATTTGCATTTTTCTACATACTGCCATCCAGGTATGCCAACACAATTTGCTAAAGATATTAACTTTTTTCCATTGAATGTTTTTGATCTCTTTGTCAAAAATCAGGTGTTCATAGGTGTGTGGGTTTAATGTGGGAGTTTTAATTCGATCCCATTGATCCACAATCTGCTTTGTGCCAGTAATGGACTGGTTTTTAATACTGTAGCTCTATAGTATAGCTTGAAGTCAAAGATGATGATGCCTCCTAAGGTTCTCTTGTTGACCATTTTTTTTGGGGGGGCAATTCTGACTTTCCTGTGTTTCTGGAGAAAATTTAGTATTGTTCTTTTAAGATCTGTAAAAACTTGTGTAGGAATTTTCATGGGAATTGCATTGAATCTGTAGATTGCCTTTGCTAAGATTGCCATTTTTATTATGTTGATCCCACCTATCCAGGAATATGGGGGATCTTTTCATTTTCTGATATCTTTAATTTCTTTCTTCAGTGTTTTAATTTTTTTTTGTTAAACAGATCTGTTATTTCTTTGTTTATAGTTACACTGTGGTATTTAATGCTAGTTGTAGCTATTATGAAGGGTGATGTTTCTTTTATTTCTTCTTCAGCCTGTTTGTCATTAGTGTATAGGATGGCTTTTTAGGTTTTCTTTGAGTTATTTATCTATTTCCACTATTGAGTCTTTCACTCCAGAGATTCTCTCTTCCATCTCTTGGATTCTGTTGGTTATGCTTGTATCTGTAGTTGCAGATTATTTCTACAGATTCTCTATTTCATCCTTTGCTTCTTTTTTTGTCTTCTTTATTGTTTCTATTTCAATTTTTAGTTCCTAGAATGATTCTTTCATTTGTTGGATTTCTCTTTCTTAGTTTTCTTTCAAGGATGTGTTCATCTCTTCCAAATTTTTATTTTTATTTTCTTCTATTTTTTGAGGGAGTTTTTCCTATCCTCTTTTAAGTCTTCTATAATCCTCATAAAGGTGTTTGTATTATTGTTTCCTTCTGTTTCCTCTTCATTGCTCTGTTCAGGTCTTGGTGTTGTAGAGCCATCAGCTTCTTCTGGTGGTGCCTTGTTGTTCTTTATATTGTTACATGCATTATTGCACTGGCGTCTGCCCATTGCTTCCTTGGTTCACTCTTAGTCAGGTCTTAGTGGAATCTTATTCAATTGTGGCTACAGAGGTTGTGTGTCTCCTGTCTGTTCTGGACACAGAGTACACAGGATTTCTTAGTCTGATCAGGTCACCATGGGATCCTCCCTCTCTGAAGCTACCTGACTCTTACTCTGCTTCAGACTCCATGGGGTCATGCTGTTCAGAGAGAAGTCTGTCCCTCTGTGATGACAAAGCCTGTCTGGAAGGCAGGGCCCTGCCATCTATGATATGACCCCCTGGATTGCTGGGGAAGACTTCTCTTAGTCCTGGTCGAAGGCATGCCTGTCTGTGTGGTCAAATCAGGGATTGTGGCTTCGGCCTTTGGGAGGAGGTTCCCAGGAGGCACAGGGGCTTGAACCTGCTCAGCTCCCACTTAATTCTGCACCTGGGATTCTTGCTGCTTGAAGCTGCCTGACTCCCACTGCGTCCTGGACACCATCGAGAAAGAATTCTTTCTTAGAAATATTTGCATTTTGCAATTGCTACTGTCATATGCATTGAAATATTTTTAATTAGAGAACCCATAGATTTCGTACTTTTTTTTAAAAAAGTGATGAGTAGAGAATATAGTGTGAAACTTTAGAATTTTTTATAAACTTCAAGAAATTCTTAAAATGTTAGAATATAATAATGCTTGGAATTTAATTATTATATTGTTGAATACTCTTTCAAGTCACTGATTTTTTTCTTCAGTCTTGTTGAAAATTGTATATTACCATTTACCAATATATAGTCTTGGGCAAGATTATTTAACATTTTATATTTTTTTCTTTTTTTGAGACAATAAAATTAATGTATAACTTGTTCATTTGTGAGACTCAACTAACATAATGTAAACACATGGCAAAATGCTTTACTTTGTCTAAAATTTTATAGGTAGTCAATTTTTTCCTCATTTTCACTTGTCCATGATTTACCCTTCCTGCAAAAGTCACAGCAGAGGAGATGGAGCACAGCTCAGATCATTGCTTATTATTCATTTGTGTGGTTTAGTTGGGATTTGGGACTTTTTCTAGAGAGGTATTCATTTTGGGTCAAATATATCTAATACCATAAATAAATTTAAAAAGGTAAAATCAAAACAAAATCTTAGCTGGATACAGGAAAGGATAGTGTAAGGGTATCTGAAGAGTAAGAAGATAACTGCATGTCAACAAATGTTGTCTATGTAACCCAAGACCAGGCTAGGTCCAGTCAATGAAGTAAGAACCATTTATTATGAAATGTCATAAATAATGTAGCAAACATCAATGCTACAAATAATATGTATATTTGTATATCCCTTGTTGATATTGGTATGTCAACAACTTATGGTATCATTGTACTTGTCTTCTTGTATTGCACACAGCCATATAGTTGAGAGTTTATGGGAACATTTTCCCTGTAATGTTTACCGAACATAGTCAACAGGCATCTTGGACCACTGCCTGTAACAATCTTTCTGTCCCTTCTCAGTGATTTTACTCTAAGCCTCACATTTAGAGGTTATATTGTAAATACATCCATTGAGCTTGGGCATCCAGCTTCCACTAATTCTCTGCAGTTTGAAATCTACAGTGTTGGCTGTGCTGTGGAGCACTGCCCAGCCAGAACACAGCTGGGAAGTTAGCAGCAGAGGAACAGCTGGATCCTTGTTCCTGGGCACATGCCTTGGATGGAGCCCAAGGATCCACCAATACTGTCCCTGGGTGTATACCCTAAAGATGCACATTCTCACTCCAAAGGCATTAGCTCAGCTATGTTCATAGCAGTGTTATTTGTAGTAGCAAGAAACTGGAGACAACCTAGATGCCCCTCAACTGAAGAAGGGTTTAACTGTGGTACATCTACACAATGGAGTACTACTCAGCAGTAAGAAAAAAATGATATCCTAAAATTTGTAGGCAAATGGATGGATTTGGAGAATATCCTCCTGAGCAAGGTATCACAAACCCAGAAAGATAAGCAGGGGATGTACTCACTCATTAGTGGACTTTAAGTAAAAAAGAAAGCATGTCCAAGCTGCAAACCACAACCACTGAATAGCTTGAGATCTGAAACACCTTGGAGCCGATTCCCTTCAGAGAAACATTTGATCCCATCTTGATGTTGAGGTGAGGAAAGTGGAACAGCCTCGAGTGGATGTTGAACTAAGCCACTTTGGTACCTTGGCACCTCCTGCTCTTGCTGGGTAGGAGATAAAGTGATGAGAAAAGAGAGTGACTAGAAGGGGCGGAAGGGGAAAGGGAGTTTGAACAAGGGAATATATGGATAAAAATATGACATTATTCATAATAATAATAAAAAGAAAACTACAATGATAACTTAGCAACTATTTAGCAATCCCATTTTGTAAATATACCACAATTTCATGACCCACTTATCACTTGGTAGCTACCTATGTTGCTTTAATTACTTTATACTATAAATATATCAGCAATGAACATGGTGAATAGGTATCTTATATTGGGATATAGAGCCTTTAAGATATATATTTCCAAGAATGGTATACCTGGATATTTAGATAGATATTTTTTTGAAATCATCACCCAAATTTCCATAGTGATATAATTTTGCAATTATACCAGTAATGAATTATTGTTTCTCTTTACCTATATTTATGCTAGAATTTAGCAAGCTGACATGTATCAGCAATGATTCAGATCTTAGGAGACTTACTCAACAGGTAAATTTTTGCAAGGCCACTTTTGTAGACACTTTTCACCTTACCATATTTAATGTCTGGTTTCTAATATAAATTTTATTGATATTTTTTAAGGTAATATAATCACTTTCTATTTTTGTATAGAATAATTATATCATATTGTAATTTTGCTATTTATCCATAAAGTTAGTATCTGGTAGTACTTATCGAATATAACCTTAAAGATGATTGGCTCAGTTTTTAAACTTTATTACTGACCCTGTTACTTGACTTTTCAAACTGAATCCAAGATCAAGTCAAATGTTCAGATAGAGATCTATGGTTTTTAAAACAGAGATCCAGTCTAAAGGTATAGACCTGAAGCTGCAAAAGTAAATTAATTTCATTTTTCAAAGTTCTCAAGGTATATAGTGTGTACATATAAAACTAAATAATTTTTGGTTAAAGTTAGAGCAATCATAAGTGATCATATTATGTAACTTGTGGTTGGCAACATATTAAACAGACTCCTTAAAATAGTGTAATGTGCTTATTTTTATTTTTTGACTAAAAAATTTGTAAGCAAGTTTCTTGATTTTTTTCATTTTTATTATGAATAAAGAAGTCACATTTTTCTATCCTTGTATATCCTTAGTCAAGGTCCCTTCCCCCTCTCACCACATCAGATCTCTCTCTCTTCTCCACATCTCCCCATCTCCACCCCAGCATGGGCAGGAGGTCAAAATGTCCCAAGATCCCAATATTGCTCAGTTCAGCCTCCACTCCTGGCAGATCAAGTTTCCTCCCCCCCAACATCTTGATATTTTTTGGTGATGTTTGTGTGATTTTTTTAAAATTTTGAACAGTCATCTATTTTATTTGGTGACAATTGTTGTTCTATCCATTTAATAGGTAACTATAAAATAAGTAATTCCCTTTATCACTTTTTCTGTCAATTGACTATTGGGCAAATTACTGAGGGTGTGCCAGTGGCTGGATAAGACATTAATCTCAGCATGATCTACAAGATTTTGGTAGCAGGGCTTCCAAGCTCTACAATGATACTGCAAGTATTCTTGTCATCTTTGTAGAGATTGATTCTGTACCTTACCAGTGGGAAGCAACTCTCTCTCTCTCTCTTTGCATTTACATATTTATTTATTTGTTTTACATTCTGACTATGGGTTTCCCTCCCCTCATCTTTTCCATTTCTGTTTAAGAAAGGTCAGGTATTCCATGAATATCAACAAAACTTGTTGCAATAAGGCAAAGCATTTCCCCATATATTAAACCTGGCCAAGGCAACCCAGTATGAGAAGTAAAAAGTCAAAAGCCACTAAGAAAATCAGAGATGGGGCTGGAGAGATGGCTCAGTGGTTAAGAGCACCATCTGCTCTTCCAGAGGACCCGAGTTCGATTCCCAGCACCCACATGGCAGCTAACAACTGTCTGTAGTTCCAGTTCCAGGCAAACACCAAGGCAAATAAATAAATAAATAATAAATAAATAAAGTTTTTTTTTTAAAAAAAAAAAAAGAAAAGAAAAGAAAATCAGAGACAACTCCTGCTCCCATGGTTAGGAGTCCTGCAAGTGGGACAAATAACACAACTGCAACATATATATGCCAAGTGTCAAGATCAGTTTCATGCAGACTACCTTGTAGTTGGTTCAGTCTCTGTGAGCCCCTCTGAGCCTGGTTAGTTGGTTCTGTGGGTTTTCTTGTAATGTCCTTGATACCTTGACTCCTCCAATCTTTTCTTTCCCTCTTCGGCAGGAGTCTCTGAATTCAGCTAAAGTCTGTCCACAGGCATCTACATCTGTTTTATTCAGTTACTGGATGATACCTTTCTGCTGACAGTTGAGCTAGGTACAATCTGTGAATACAGTAGGATAGCCTTAGACAGCATTACATTGACTTTTCCCCTTCCAGTCATGTTTGGCTCTTTCCCAGGTTTCTGGGTGGGTCCTGGTGCTCAAGTCTGTGTCAGAATTGGCTTTCTTTCCTAGACATCCAACTCATTATTGGCTAAACTATGTCCACTGCTACTGAGGAGTATCCTAGTAATGGAATCACTTGCATTACATACAGGTAGTAATTTATATTCCTCTTCTAAATGCTGAGTTAATTTTCCTTCCCATGATGAAACTAGTTCTCACTTGTAATTCTTTGTTCATGTTTGGGACCAAAGATGTCGATCCTTTCATATAAGGATCTGATGTTTGTTCAAAAGGCTCTTAAGTATTTTGTGTGTCAATATCACATGCCACCCCATTTTACCAAGTTAAACACATAATTGCCTGCTGAAGTCTAGATTTACCTGAGTTTTCCATGAGTCCCTAATATCTCTTTTTAAGCCAGAAACATGCTTGGCAGAGCCACTAGTTGCCTAAAGTTAGAGCATTGGGACTCTTTTCATGAGGACCTGATACATGGAGAAGAAAGACATCATTTTCTCCAAACCAAGGGAAATGCTTTACAGAGCTGCTACAGGCCCAGGGATAGAGCCCAGGGAAGCTGTGGCTTGTGAAACTGAAAACTAAACACTTTCCATCATAAAGGGCTGTAGTTATCATATCAATTCCATAACCCCTGTGTGCTGTTATTCTAATGCCTGTGAGATACATTTATTGATTAGCCTTTTTTTTTACTTCATCCCTCTGTACAATAGCTTTCTACTGACTCTGTCACATTTTATTCCTGCAAATGTTGTATAATTGTTGTACTTCTAAGAAAGTTACATACATAATCCATAAGCTTGTGTAAGCCTTCCTGATCCTAAACTTTCCTTTTTTCTCACTCATCATCTCATTTCTAGGTCCTCCTACTTAGAACATTTTCAGTGAAGAAACACCTCTAGTTCAGGTCAATAAGTAACTTAAACAAAACGGGATAAGAAGTTACTTATTGACCTGAACTAGAGGTGTTTCTTCACTGAAAATGATTAGCCAAAAACCTCAAGAACATCTACAACTGTTTTACATTTATTAGCATGGATGTTCTTAACAACTGTGTCTCATGTGGTAAGTATTTGATCTGATTAAAATATGCTCAAGAATTTCAGAGTTGTTACTGACCCTTATACCTTCTGCAGATTGATTTACCATTCTCATTTTTATGTACACTAACATATCTTTCTGTTGTTTTTAAACAATAAAAATTAGAACCTAGTGTTATATCACATACACACACACACACACAGTGAACAAAATAACAAAGTGATTCCAAAGTCTACCATATCATGACTATTATTCTATAAATAAAACCTAAAAGCAACCTCTAAATAAAATCTGAAGTTTTCCTGTTGAATTAGAAATTAGGGTTGATAATCAGCAACTAAAACAATCATAAAAATTGTGTTGTCAAAGTCCATACAACATGAAAAGATTACACCACTTGTTTCCATTATTTTGTTAAAAGAGCATTTTGTAGTACAGTGGTATGGATGGTAGTAGCAATGCCATTTTTTTCTCTTTACAACCAGCATTCTTTCTCCTGGAACTAACTAGCTACCACTATGCAAGATGTATTGAACTATAGAAATAGAGTTAAGAGAATGCTCTCCATTTTTCATTGATGGTTTTTATAAATTTTCTAATTTTTTATGGCAGCCTGGACTGTCAATATGTGTAGCCCTAGAAATATGTCTTAACAGATTGACCAATAAGGAATTTATTTTTTTTTAATAGTTTGCACTTTCAATAGAAATTCTTTAATAGTGTAATGCAGGGTATTTCCCACCTATATAAGTCACCACTAGTATATTTTCATTCAAGATAAAAATCCATACAGTTTTTTCTTAAGGGTAAAACTTGCCTATCCTTATGTCAAATTTAGTCTATTTTCTAAGTAGTATGTCCTATCTGATACCTTTATACTGTAGCCCAATGGCCTTTGTTCTTTTGCAGTTTGTAATAACTTACAATATACTTGACTCCAATATTTACTAAAGCACATACTCTATGCTTCAAAGACAAGTAGGAGGAAAAATGCACAATTTATTGTGGAATTCTCAGTTGCCATGTATGACCTCACTCATAGTCAACCACAGTCTTCCTATCAGAGTCATAACTGGGATGTTTCCTACTATCAGAGATCTCTTTCTTTCTATGACAAGTGTATAAGTAGAAAAGAACTATAGTTCTTGCCTTATAACTTTTTTGCCCACAGCATTGAAAACTTTTTAAACTTCTGCCAGGAACTTCATTTCGACATAAATCTAGCCAAAGATTTTTAGTAACAAATCTAAACCCATTATATGATTTTCTATTTGCAAATGTTTTTGGATACTTCAATGTTTTGTGAATCCATTTTACATGCATGCTTACTAAATTCTGTATATCCACTAGGACTACTTCAATCTTTGAATATTTATCTAATCTCTGAGTATCACCTCCCTCCATGGGATCAAAGTCTGTCTGGAAGCCTTAGATTCAAAGTCACTGTCAGAAGTGACATCAGTGTCACTTCTTCCTTAACGCTTATGAACACAATCTTATCTAGTGTGTAAACTGGGCATAACATGGCTTCTCACACATCCAATCCCTTCATTAATGTCTTTTTGCCTTCTATTGCCTTCTAATCCTTGCTATTCTTAGGACCCACACTTGGCAAACAAGACCTTTCAATTGCTTCTGTGAACTTATGCTTCAGGTTTTAACTTATTGTTATTAAATACAATTAAGTAACCTTTGTCTGATGATGATACATAGTTATTAGAAATATTACTCAGTTTCTCTTCTTTTGTGATCTCTAGATGGGCTCATTTGCCTCTTTGACCATGGCCTCATTATTCAGGCTGGGACACTCATTTCTTGCTAAAAATATTCTTCAGTTCAAGTAGTTCACAGGCATGTTAGTATTTAGGTACCATATAGTTTCTTTTTCTGGAGCATTATTAAGTCATCACAACATGATGAATCATGTATTTTCCAACCTCAGTCTTAATGGTCAGATCTGAAGAGTATCTTCTACTACATTTCTACACTTTTCTCTATTTCCTAGCTATTCAACTTATTTTTCACAGGTTCTCAAGTTTTGGGTTACAGAAAAGGTCCTTTAACATGGCTATAACTTGTAGCTTTGACCTTCTACTCCACTAGCAATAAAAAAAATAACATGTCAACACTTAGATCTCATTCTCTCTCCTTCCATTTTTCTTTATTGTACAGAGGCTAAAATGGAAGATAATATCCACACATTGTTCTCAGTGTAATTCCTCCTTTGGAAGGGCAAGATATCTCTGGGAACACTGATAAGCCTCCCTTGCATATCTTATCACCTGCAGTAAAACCCACACTCTCTTCATCACAGCATGGTTAAGATCAGTTTCCATCCATTCCACTTTCCGAAATTGGAATATATTCCCTAATCAATCACATATACTGTACTCAGACACTAGAATACATTTATGAGAGAAACATGTCACAGAGATGAAAATGACCACTTGGAGACTTTCCTCCAGGCTGCATCCTCTCTCACATAGCTCAAGATCTACTTCTTATCTAATAATCCATAGTATGAACCACACATATTATACCATAAAACTCAGAAGGTTGTCATACTAGGATTGCAAATTTTCTAATCTCAAAAAGTAATATCCTCAAAGACCAATTATATATATTTTATTTTGTTTTTGTTTTAAGACATTTTTCATTCAATTTATATATCAACCACAGATCCCCCTCCCATCTTTCCTGCTGCACAAGGTGTGACTCCCTATCACTTCCACCAAGAGTAAGGCCTTCAATTGGAGATTATTGAAGTCTGGTACATTCAGTTCACCCAGACCAAGACCCTGCCCCTTGCATGTAGGTTGAGTGAGGCCTCCCACTATAGGTAGTGGGCTCCTAAAAGTCAACTCATACACCAGGGATAAATACTGATCCCACTGACTTGCCTCCCACTTCAAACAGAAAAAGCTATACAACTGTCTCCCTTATGCAGTGTGTCTAGTCTGGTCCTATGCTAAAGTTCATGAGCTTCTATGAGCTCAGTTAAGTTGTTTGTGTAGATTTCTTCTTCATGATTTTAACTCTCCCAATTCTACATAATCCTTTTTCCCTCTCTTTGACTGGATAGCCAAAGTTTGGCGTGTTGCTTGGCTGTGGATCTCTGCATCTGCTTCCATCAGTTACGGGATGAAGAGACTAGGGTATTCACAAATCTGGTTACCAGAGAAGGCCAGTTCAGGCACCCACTTCACTATTTCTAGTATATTAAACTGAATTCATCTTTTGGATTCTTGAAACTTTCCCAACTCCTAGATTCTCTCTAACTCTATAATGCTTCCCTCTATGAAGATATCTTTTCATTATTCTTTCCTATCATCCTCCAGCTCAAACTTCTCATTGCTATCCCCTCCTCTCTGTTGCCATGCCCCCTAGTTTACTCCACAGGACTCCTCTATATCCCCTTCCCAGTGCAATCTATACATGCCTCTTAGGGTACTCCTTGTTAGCTATCTTTTCTGGAGCTGGGTATTGTAGCCTGCTTAACTGACATTATACAGCTAGTATTTATTCATGGTGATGACATTCGATGTTTGTCATTCTGAGTCTAGGTTACCTCACAATGGATGATATTTTCTAGTCCATCTATTTGCCTGCAAATTTCATGATGTCATTGTTTTTGACAGCTGATTAATATTCTATTGTGTAAATGTACCTCATTTCCTTGATCCATTCTTCTGTTAAGGGGTATCTAGGTTGTTTCCATGTTCTGATAATTATAAATAATGATATTATGTTCATCATTTAGTAGGTGTTATTGTGATCTGATTGAACATCCCTTGGGTACAGACCCAAGAGTTGTATAACTGTGTCTTAAGGTAGATTGATTCCAAATATTCTGAGAAACCACCATACTGATTTCAAGATTAGCTGTACCAGATTCCAATAGAGGAGTGTTCCTCTTTCTACATATCCCCTCCAACATATGCTGTCATCTGTATTTTTAATCTTAGCCATTCTAACAAGACAAGATGGTATCACAGAGTTGTTTTGATTTGCATTTCCCTGATGTTGAGCACTTCCTTACATGTCTTTTAGGCATTTGAGATTCTTGAGTATTTTCTGTTTAGATTTATAGCCCATTTTTTTTCCATTGGGTTGTTGGCTTGCCTTAAATTGCCTTTATTATGTTTAGGTATATTTCCTGTCTCTCCAAGATCTTTATCATGAAGTTTTGAATGATTCTGTAGAAGGCTTTTTCATAGTCTAGTGAAATAATTATGGGGTTCTTTTTGCCTTTCAGTTTATTTATATTGTGGATTACATTGACAGATTTTCTTACATTTCTTTATCTTTGAGATGAAGCCTACTTGCTCATGGTGGATGATTATTTGATGTGTTCTTGGATTTGGTTTGCCAGTATTATATTGAGTCTTTTGTATCATTTTCATTAGGGATATTGGTCTGTAATAGTCTTTCGTATTGCATCTTTTTTTCTTCTTCTTTATTTATCAAAAAAAAAACAGTGAAATGAATTTAAAATGCTGAAAAGTTAACAATAACTGTAAAGAAGATAAAAATCATAAGCATGACTTATCAAGGGTGATAATGCAAATAAGATTGCTACACATATATTTACTTTGTGTTCAGCTTTCCCTCTGATTTTTTTTTCCATCCCTGTATATCCTTATTCAAGGTGTCTTCCCCCTCCCACCACATCAGGTCATTTTTCTTCTCCACAACTCCCCATTCCCTCCCTGGGCAGGGAGCAGACAGTCCTATGATCCCACTGTCCTATTGCATCTTAATGTAGTTAATGTGGTCAAAAAAACATTGGCAATTGTGGTGATCTATATATAAAATTTGGAATATCAGAGTTAACCAAAGAACCAAGCCAGGTCACAGAGGGACAACCCAGTCACAGATTTTTCAGACATATTTTCTCCACTTTTGGTTGAGTACTCAGGGGCATTCTGTTGGGGAATTCCTGAAAACAGGCCTGAGGACACTGCTGGGTAGCTGTGGTTTCTTTCGGATATTCCAGTTTTTCTCCCAATATCTGGCTCGGGGCTTTTATTAGATGTAGAGAGCTGCGTGTAACCACACCTTAAAGATGGCGCTGGCTTCTGCCCTCTACCTTCCAAGTGGTGAGTGCTCTCAGTGACAAACACTCCCATATATGGCTAGGCTGAGGATCTGGCTTGCTTCCATGTACCTGAACCTATAGGCAGTGCCCAAGTGGTGTACTGGGGTTGGCTGCCTAGAGGCTATTTAGGCTGCGGGCGGGGTTTCCCCGGGAGAGAATTGGAGAGAGAAGGAGGAGAATATGTAGTAAGTCAGTCAGTCCCCATCATAAGAAAGAAGTCAGAAGTCATAATTCAAGGTTCCTGAATAAAACTGCTGAACGAAGAGCCTGGTGTCGCATCTTCCTTGTGGGACGAGGTTGCATGCAACAATTAGATACTAAGTAGAGTTCCTACAATAGGCAATATTCTTTCTTTTTTCCATTGAGTGGAACAATTTAAGTAATATTAGTATTAGCTCTTTAAAATTCTGGTAGAATTCTTCCCTAAAACTCTCTGATACTGACCTTTTTGTTGTTGTTGTTGTTGGAAAACTTATAATAATTGCTTCTATTTCCTTAGGGGTTATGGGTCTATTTAAATTGTTTAACTGGTCTTAATCTAGTCTTAATATGTGGTACCTATCTAGGAAATTGTCCATTTTTTCTTACATTATCCAACTGGTAGAGTATAAGTTTTTGAAGTATGGCTTGATTATTTTTGGATTTCTCCTTGTCTGTTGTTATATCTCCCTTTTTAATTCTGATTTTGTTAATTAGAATATTTTCTCCATGCTTCTTAGTTAGTTGGAATGATTAATTTTTAATCTTGTTGATTCAAAGAACCAACTCTTAGTTTCATTAATTAATTCTTTGTATTATTCTTTTTGTTTCTATTTAATATTGTTTTCAGCTCTCAATTTGATTATTTTTGTGATGTGGGATTTGTGAATAGGTATTGTTTAAATTTGGTTTTATTATTGATTATCTTGTTTACTCCATTTATGATAATTGAGACTTAGGCTGGCATCCATGGTTGTTGTAAAGAGTTTCTGACCTGGATTATCCAATCTTAACACTGAGGTTTGGTCCTGCAGACTTGCAGTTTTACAGTCCCACAGAATTACAGAATCACACAAACGCTTGCACTAATTTCATGCTGATTGGCCTAGGGCTCAGGCATATAAATTGCTAGCTCTATAGTCTTAAACTAACCTATTAATTTTATGCTGTTCAGCCATGTAGCTCAGTACCTTTCCTCAGGAGCATTTCTTCTTCATCAATTGGCAGCTCCCGTGACTCTATGACATCTGTCTCTGTTCTTCGTATACCCAGAGTTTTCCCAGTCTGGTAGCTCAACCTGTACTTCCTGTCTTCTTTCAGCCAATCAGCATTTTTATTAAACTAGTAGGCAGGACAAATATTTACAATGTAATAACATAATTGCACTTCACATGATCTCTTAGTATTTCCAGAACATCTATCTAGGACTTCTAGCTTTTAGAGTCTCCATTTAGAAGTCGGCAATAATTCTGATAGGTCTGCCTTGATAATTTTGTTTTTTGGAGGGTTTCTTTTTTTAAAAAAAAGTTTTTTTTGTAATTTACATGCAAACCACAATTCCCCTTCCTTCCCCTCCTCCTACTATCCCCCATCTTCTCTCTACCCTACCCCTCATCTACTTCTCAGAGAGAGTAAGGACTCCCACAGGGAGTCAATATAGTCTTCATATCAAATTGAAGCAGGACTAAACCCATTCACCATATAAAGGCAGAGTAAGATATTCCTCTATAGAAAATGGGCTCCAAAAAGCCAGTTGATGCACTAGAGTTAAATCTTGGTCCCACTGCCAGATGTGCCACGATCTGCCCAAGTCACACACTGTCTTCCACATTTAGAGTACCTAGTTCAGTCCCATGCATTTTCTTTGCTGCTCTTAATATTCTTTCTTTATTCTGTATATTTTAAGATTTCATTATTATGTTAAAGGGGACTTTTGGCAGGTTATGATCTATTTGGTGTTCTGTAAATTTCTTATATCTTTATAAGCATTTTCTTCTTTATGTTTGGAATGTTTTCTTCAATGATTTTGTTGAATATATTTTGTTGCGTCTTTGACCTGGTATTTTTGTCCTTCTATTCCCATTATTCTTCAAATTGCTTTTTTCATGATTTCTCATATTTCCTAATCATTTTGTGTAGTGATTTTGTTAGCTTTAGTGGTTTTTTTGGACAGATAAATCTATTATCTTTAATATATCTTCAATATTAGAGATTCTTTGTTCTATCTCTTGCATTCTATTGGTTCTGCTTGTATCAGTAGTTTCTGGTCATTCACTTAGATTTTCTATTTCAATTTTTCTTTTTGTTGTATCTTCTCTACTGCCTCTATTTCAATTTTTATGTCTTAAACTGTTTTCTTCACCTGTTTGACTCCTTTTTCTTGGCTTTAATTGAGGAATTTATTGTTTTCTTATAATTTTTGTTTGTCTTTTTCTCTATTTCTTCATGAGAATATTTTATTTCCTAATCTTTATAAAGTTATTTTTAAAAGTCATTTTTTGTGTGTTTTCTACATTGAAATCTGCAGGTCTTAGTATTGTAGAACTGCTAAGTTCTGGTGGTGACATATTTTTTGATATTGTTGAATATATTTTTGCATTGGCATCTACTCATTTACCTTTTTCTTAGTTGGTACAAGTGGTCTTTGTTTCAAGGAGCTGTTCTTGGTTCAGTAGGTGCTCTTGGTACAATTAGAGCACTTGGTGTAATCTGAACCTGTGGGTCTGTGTCTCAGCAAGCAGTTTAGAGGGTGGGTGAGTTTGGGGGATATAGTTAAGTTTGTACACTATAGGATCTGATGAGAGGTGGTTGCTGGACAGATCATCCAGAGGAGACCTGCCTGCTGTCCTGCAATTGAAGCTACAATGAATGTGGGTTAGTGGGCAAGGGTTGTGCCTTGATTTCCAGGGCCTGGAGCCAATTTTATGTCTTATAACATAAGACATAACAGGTTTCACAGGTTATGAAATTGCCTTTCCCAAAATTGTCTTTTGCTCTGTCACTTCCAATTTGTTTTGTAGGCATAACTTATTTCTTTGGAAAGACATGAACAACAAAGTACCTTTATCCCTGGTAGGACATTGATTTCAGTCCAAATACATGTTGGCATCTAAATCTAGTTGACAATCTACAGAGTTTTTGGAATTACAAGAACATGGGTGAAGGCTTAATTTAAAAGCAACAAATTGCCAAGAAGGAACAACAACAACAAAATAAATATTACCACAAATAGGTGATGAAATTATAAAGAAGTTCCCCCTACATGCAAGCATTTGAGTTTTCTTTCCCCTATGGATTGCTTATTGCTTTTATAAACTAAAGAGAAACATTGCAAATCTCTACTTTTTGAACTTATTGGGTTTTACAGGCATGGTGAGTTTCTTGTGTTGTATAGGTGTATTAGCTTTCAAGTCTGATGAGTTTTCTTTCTTTAGATAGCAGGGACTATTTTACCTTTGAAAAGAAGCATCTTCACAACATGGGTCATCAAACTGGCTCAACATCAGTGGATACAGTTAATTATCTTCTCTTAAACTTAAAAAAAAAGAAAACAAAAAAGGAAAAACAACAACAACAAACAAAACAAAACAAAACCCCAAAAAAACGTTTCCCGCTTTAAGTTGCTCATGTTAGTATTTTGTCAGTAACAGAAAATTTTATATAAAAACTTTTAGGGTTCTGGAGAAATCCCACAAAAGTCCACCATTCATGTATACAATCAGAAATAAATATGTTTTTTAATCCAATATGCTGGGTTGAACATTCCTACATAAAGACAAAATGGCAAAAATCCTGAGAGAGGCTTGTAGGCTTCTTATAAACACCGATGGAAGGGAGAGGTCCTAGAGTAATTAAGTCATTAGGTAATATCAGATATCATTGCCTTATGCAAGTAGCAATCATATTAGCACATACTTAATTAGTTAATTGATTAGGAATTAACAAAGGCTGGTCAAAACTACAGGTTTTTTTTTTCTTTTTTTCTTTCTTTCTTTTTTGTTTTTTACACAAGATTGGCTATGTCTCTGGCCCTATCCTTATTCAGTTATTACCTTGAGCTGTTGACAGTGGGGGGTGTCTAAGTGGCCCATAATTGGTATGTCCTATCTCCCTTGTCCCTGTTGTCAGGGGAAGCAGTGATTAATTGCCCATTGTTGACTGTTTGTGTCTTCATCAGAAACTCTCTGTCCAGTTTCAAGAAGCAGGAACCGAGATATTAACTGAGTTATTAGAACAGGCTGTCATAATATTTTACTGGCCCTCTCAGAAACAGTCCAGATGATTTGGAGGAAGAGTAGAGGCTCAAATAGAATACATAAAAGTCATAAATGCATAGATGTTCTTAGATTTCTAGAAGAATATTAAGGAGAGTAGGGTAAGTAATTTGAACTGACAGAAGAGCAGGCTTATAAAAGAATTAGCTAGAGGAAACATTTATGACATCATTGAGTGAGCTGTGTTTGGTGGCATGCCTTTAAGCCCTGCAACTATAGAGACAGAAGCAAATATATTTCTGTGAATGCAAGACTAGCCTAATCTGCATAGCAAGTTTTATGCCATGAAGCATTACAGGATGAGACCCTGTCTCAAACAAATAAACAAACAAAAGCCAATAAACAAATGAAATAGCTAGCATAGCACTTATTGAATAAATCGATAAAGGATTTTATATAAAAATGATACAGCAAATGTATAGGTAAGATAATTACATCTCAAAATTTCTAAGAAATATTATTACCTGTCATTTCAAGTGAAATTAAAGTTCATTAAGATTAGTTAATTCTAAAATAAAAATATTGATTCTAATTCTAAATTTTATTACTATTATTATTATATAAGCTTCACAAACACAGCCAACAGAAATTTCTTATACTTATGAGACAAAATATTTGTGTTTCTGTATGTTTGTCCTGATGCTAGTCAACCATGATTCAATATATTTAACTGTTAAGTGAGTGTTTTGTTTAAAGCAATACTTGAGCATCATATATATCACATGTGATGACTTGAATGATATACCAAAAATATCTAATTATATGTATTCATACATATGTGGTATAGAAGATATAAACAATGCATCTGTTTTTCAGGTCATTATTTGTTATATGTTACTGTAATATTTTCTGAAATTTATTTTTCTCCTTTCTTCACTTTTGTTCCTTCTTTAAAACAAGACATGTGTACATATATAAACACATACACAAACACACACATGCACACACACTCACATATGTTGAAAGGTCAAGAGAAAAATGAGACCATACTTCCCAGTCTATAGAACATGTTATCATGTACTAATATTTGGTGATCCTATACAAAGTACTTATGATAGTTTAGTAGTGATAGCAATATTCTACTTCTCCTTAAAATTATTTTCCAGCATTGATTCCATTCATTTACACATAGAAATTATAGCATCTGAACATGGTACCTAAATATATACATAATATAAAAACACATTTTGCCATCCATATATATGTATATATGAATAATATTTCATATCATATATATAATATTTTATAATTCATCCATGTATATATATGGTAAAATATTATAATTGATCATATCTTTCAAAGTGTATTGAAATATATATCTTCATTGTATATTTGTGTTCATCTAAATATTTTTATGGGAAATTACAATTTGCAAAGTTTGAAATATATAGCTTCTAGGTAAACTTATGTATTTACATTTTGAAAAAATAGGGGGCTGTAGGATCAAAGACCCCAACATAAACCCAGGAATAATGAACTTGATAGAAAAGAAAGTGTGAAATACTCTCCAACGTGTTGGTACAGGTGACCACTTCTTAAATATAAACACCAGTAGCACAGACACTAAGTACAACAATCAATAAGAGGGACCTCCTGACACTGAGAAGCTTCTGTAAAGCCAAGGATACAGTTAATAAGACAAAATGGCAGCCTACAGAATGGAAAAAGATTTTCACCAGCCCTACAAGTGACAAAGGACTGGTCACTAAATTCTCTCAAGAAACTAGCACATAAAGCCCTAAATAACATAATTTAAAAAATGGGGTACAGAACCAAAAAAGGGAAATCTCAGTAGAAGAATTACAAACTGTTGAAAGGCACTTGAAAAAGGGCTCATCTTTAGCCATCAGAGAAATGCAAATCAAAACAACTTTGAGATACCACCTTACACCTGTCAGAATGGCTAAGATTAAAAACACAGATGACAGCCTATGCTGGAGAGGTTGCAGAGCAAGGGGAACACTCCTCCATTGTTGATGGGAGTGTAAGCTTGTTCAGCAACTCTGGAATGCAGTATGGCAGTTTCTCAGAAAACTAGGAATCAATCTCCCCAAGGATCCAGCAATACTACTACTGGACATATACCCTAAAAGATGGACATTTGGACCCCAAAAGCACTAGCTCAGCTAGGTTCACAGCAGCATTATTTGTAATAGCAAGACACAGAAACAACCTAGATGCCCCACACCTGAAGAATGGATTAACAGACTGTGGTACATCTACACAACAGAGTACTACTTAGAAGTAAGAAAAAATTATATCCTAAAATTTGCAGGCAAATGGATGAATTTGGAGAATATCCCCCTGAGTGAGGTATCACAAACCCAGAAAGACAAGCAAGGGGTGTACTTACTCATGACTGGACTTCAAAGGAAAAAGCAAAGCACACCTAAGCTGCAAACCACAACCACTGAACAGCTTGGGATCTGACGCACCTTCGACCGGCACCATGGAGCCCATTCCCTTCAGAGGAACACCTGACCCAATCTAGATATTGGGATGAAGAAATCAGACTTGCCTGGAGGGAATGCTAAACTAAGCAACCTTGGGACCTCTTGTTCTTTCTGGGGAGGAGATGGGGAGAAGAGAGAATGGCCATGAGGGGTCGAGAGTGGGAAAGGAGTTTGAACAATGGGATACATGAATAAAAAAATGAGACTTTATTCAAAAATTAAAAAAAATAGGAATGCTACCATACTGGAGCCTGCCAGATTAATTGGCATGTCTTGTTTTATAAACATTTCCTTCATAAAATTTAATATTAAATATTTGTATATTCAGATTTATTTTAGTTATCCCTCCTTTTCCTTTGTGTCACCAAGAAATATTTTTCACTGTAGAAATTTTCTGCTCCCTTCAAGTGCCATGTGTTTAGCTTTATTTTTGCTATTCCATGGGGTGTCAGAGCAATCTTAAGACCAGTGAGCAGTGAAGTCTTCTGTGTGCAGTTATGAGTTCTTCCTTTTCAGTGCTGCCAAGCCTGCTTCATTGTTTTTACTTTCTGTAATTGTTCTCCTGGTATTTACAGCTTTGTTTCAGTTCATCCCTCTTGAATGTTTGTAAATGAGTTAGACATTAAATTAAATGCTGCATATTTCCTTTTGCATAGAGTTCACCATGGGATCATTTCTATGCTTTTATATTTTAAGTTTGATTGTTAGTAGTAAATAGTCTTAGAAAGAGTCTTGGACATTAAGATATTTTAATCTTCATTAGAAAAGTTGAATGCTTACTACTATTTATAGTTTACATTTATTTAAAAATCAAACTGGATATTAAACGCTAATAATGGGACTGGTTAGTGTTTGTAAAATGTAACCTGTATTTTCTATATTTCTTTACAGAACATAAAATTAATGTATAGTAAAAGGAAAAAAAGAACCTGTTTGTTTCCATTTCTTTCTACTAACTCTTTAAAATCAGCAGCTCTATGAAAAATTTTCTAGACTTCTCAGGTTGGATTGTGAAGTCCTTTGAGCAAGTATGTGTCTCCAATCTTTCTTTTCCTGTTCCACTTCTATTTCAATTATAAATGTTTGGTTCTTCAAAAAGATACAGACACAAATGTTATACAAAATGATCCAACACATTGGTTAGGAAAACCCTGATGTTTCAGAAGTAATCTAATACTAATTTAGAGTCTGCTTATAATTCTATCTTGAGATCTCTTGTAAATTAAAAATATAAAATCATCTATAGTTTCTAAAAGAAAGTAAGATGATCCAGACTCTTTTTTAGCATAGAATTACATGAAATGATGCCCATGACAGACTATGGAATATCATCACAATAAAACAATTAATTTCTAAGTCTGTCTCTATAAGATAAATATTTTGGGTGATCACTTCCACTGTTTGACTGTGTGTTTCTATTAGAGCAAACATCAAGTTCACTCAAAAATAAGAATTTGTGCCTTCATTTAATATAGCTAAAAATAATTTCTATCAGAGTTGACCACTGAATCAAATCACAGACCAATCAAAATCACCATAACTGTCAAAATAAAAGAATACAAGCAGATTTTCATAAATAGTTCATAAAATTATAAAATAAAAAGTATATCAGCTGCTTTTGAGCCACCTTTGAAAGAGAAAAAAAAAAAAAAACACTAAGGACCAAAACACAAATGCTAGTAGTTATTTTGATTTGTTTTCAGAATCTTGATTTTCAGCTCGATTTACTTCTGCACATTATGTATTCTCTGATTTCCTGAAGGAAGGCAGGCACCATGGTGCCAAATAATGTCCCTTAATAAGTACCTGACAGTCATGTTCCTAAATATGTGTAAACAAATTTTCAGCCTTTTAAGAAAATCTTAAAGTCCTTTAAAATATTTCTGACACTTATCATGTACAAAATGCTTTGTTTCATGTGTGTGGTAAAATCAAATAATTTTATTTTTGTAGCTACTTTCACATCCTCAACACATTCTGAAACTATACTGGAAATGCTTTGCGTGTCTTCTCCCTTCTTTTTACACTCCTAAAATCACCTTGATGTTTTCCTCTGGAATAATAGTTGAAGGTAGATGGCATGTAAATATGACAAATCTTTTTAAATTTAAACTACTACAAAGAAACAATGTATATCACCCATCAAGATATAGTCTCTTTAAGGGATGGCTTAATTTTGCAGTGCATTAAGGTGCTCAGTGTTGAAAATTGCTGACAATTTGATGTCAATAATGGTCATGAAATTTTTAGTTAATATGGTACCAGCTGTTAGATGCAGTAGTTCCATGAAAGATGTCTATAGATCAGTAACTTTTGCAAGAGGTAATTTTTATGTGACTCAACAATGAGTTACATATCGATTCTACTTATGTCATCTGTTTGTCATAGCCATGATTATTAACTGCTCATATATTTAAAATTATGTTGTTCAATATTTTTTACTAGGGCTATTTTAACATAGGAATTACATCATTGTTTTCTGCACTTCAAGATGACTATTATAAAAATTTGAATTAAAATACATTTTTTTTCCAAAAAACTTTAGAAAATAAGCATTCATTTGCACACTCAGGGTCAGCATGTTGTTGCCTTTATACCACTCAAGAGTAGTGGTAGTAAGGTGAATGGATTCAATATATAAGGCAAACTAAAGTCTTATGCAATAGCCAACTTTCTTAGAGCATCTGGCAATTGATACTCTGAGGGTTAAGAGGAGTCACATAAGTAAAGTGTATAATGGCAAGTGAAAGCCACGCTGGTGTCAGGTGATATAATGTATAGTCTCTAAAGAAATAAAGTTTGCCTAAAGATCAGAGGACAGAGACAGCCACACAGTTAACTATATAGGTCAGGAAGTGGTAGCACAGGCCTTTAATCCTACCACTCAGTAGGCAGAGGCATAGATTCACCTGGATCTCTGTGAGTGTAAGACCATACTGGGCTGGATGAGATTGATCCAGACCAGAAGAATAATAGAAAGAGATAGTGGTGGGACATGACTTTAATCCCAGCACTTAGGATCCCATGCCTCTGTTTCATGTATGTGGAAGAACATATGCCTTTAATTCAAGCACTGAGAAGATTGAAACAGGAAGTGATATGGCTGGGCAGAAAAAGAATATAAGGCAGGAGGAGACAGTATCTGCCCCTTTCTTCTGAGGAGTTAGTGAGTTGAGAAGTGGCTGTGGCTTCTCTGTCTCTCTGATTTTTCAGCTTTGCCCAAATATCTGGCTCCAGGTTTTTACTACTAATACCAATTAGAATTCACACAATAATGGTGGACAAGCAGCATGTGGCAAAACATAATTTCCATAGAGATATATAAACAAATAACAATATCCAGTTGTAATGAAACATATAAAGAAAAATCACTTCTATCTACCACATCTTGGAGGCATGAAAACATATTCCAAAATAATGTCCTGTTTTTGAAGAAACAGGTCACAAAACTTGTGTCTTATTTGTACAAGCTCTTGGAAATCTCACATGACTCAAAGTGCACGCATAGACCATGTTCCAATAGATGTCCTTTATGATCCCAAACAATGTGAAAGGAAAAATAAGGTAGTGCTCACTGTAGGAGAACAACATAGCTCCCATCACTATTACCTAACAGATGCTAACTCTCAATTTTTCTAGACAGTTTTCATTCTTACCATGACATTAATCTAAATCATCCGAATTTCAAAAGTGAGTTGTTATTCCAATACTAAACAGTGTTCCTTTCCAACCTTGTTTATTGTTAACCCATTCTATAAAATACAGCCAAGTTGAGCATCTTAAAGTAAACAGAAAATAATATTTCATGAGGGTGTTAAAATGCTGATAACTTTCCATTTTACTTAAATAAAATCCAAACTCTTTAATAAACTTAGAATATGTTAGTGGAAAATGGGAATTTCCACCTTGACATTTGGGCATGGCCATTGGCAAGCATAACTCTGGAAAACATCCATGGCCTCTGAGCAACAGTATTTGGGCAATGCCAGAGGGCTAGTTTTAAGGTTAGGGTTAGGGTTAGGGTTAGGGTTTTTTTGGATTCTAGGTAGTAATAGAATGACTTCAGCAATTTAAAGGGAAAATAAAAGAAATGATAATCTATAGGGAAAAATAAAGAAATAGTTTTGAAATGTTATAAATTGTGGAAAGACACACATTTCATCATCAAGATAAGTCAAGGAGCCTTGGTGAAGACTGATAGTACCATCCAGACAATCCTATCACCTTTCAAGCCCAAAGCGAGTTATGGGTCTTGTGAAATGATGAATTTTGGTGGGATGAGTCATCACTAGAGAAGAATTTCCTTTTGTACTCTCATTATGTCAGAGTATTATGTCTGGTCACATTCTTAGAGGAAATCTGTTGTTTTAAACTGAGTAACCCTGAATGTCGGAGAACGGAGAATAATAACAAATGATAAAAAGAAATTCACTGGAAGGGGTGGGAGGGGAAGGGAGCATGAACAAGGATATACACGGATAAAAAATATGACTTTATTCATAATAAAAAAGAATAATATAAGATAATTAAAAATTAAAAACAGAAACTAAATAGTAATTCATTCACTCATTTAAGAAATACATTTTGATGGAAATCAAAACAACTTTGAGATACCACCTAACACCTATTAGAGTGGCTAAGATAAAAGGCACAGATGACAGCCTATGTTGGAGAGGATGTGGAACAAGGGGAACACTCCTCCATTGTTGGTGGGAGTGTAAGCTTGTCCAGCCACTTTGGAATGCAATATGGCGGTTTCTCAGAAAATTGAGAATCAATCTCCCCAAGGACCCAGCAATACCACTTCTGGGTATATACCCTAAAGAGGCACATTCACACTCCAAAGGTATTAGCTCAACTATGTTCATAGCAGCATTATTTGTAATAGCAACAACTTGGAAACAACAAGATGTCCCTCAACTGAAGAAGGGATTAACAAACTGTGGTACATCTACACAATGGAATACTACTCAGCTGTAAGAAAAAATGATATCCTAAAATTTGCAGGCAAATGGATGGATTTGGAGAATATCCTCCTGAGTGAGGTATCACAATCTCAGAAAGATAAGCAGGGGATGTACTCACTCATTAGTGGTGTCTAAACAAACAAACAAGAAAAAAAACCAAGCATGCCCAAGCTGCAAACCACAACCACTGAACAGCTTGGGATCAGAAACACCTGGACTGACCCTTCGGACCCCACTCCAACTATAGGAACACCTGACTCACTCTTGAGGGAGGATGGACAAAACTGGATTTGGCCAGGAGTGGAGACTGATCCAAACATTATTGGGTCAGTGGGACCATAGGACTGTCTACTCCCTACCCAGGGAGGGGATAGGGAGTTGCGGAGAAGAAAAATGACCTGATGTGGTGGGAGGGGGAAGGGACCTTGAATAAGGATATAGAGGGATGGAAAAAAAATTCAGAGGGAAAGCTGAACACAAAGTAAATATATGTGTAGCAATCTTATTTGTATTATCACCCTTGATTAGTCATGCTTATGATTTTTATCCTCTTTATAGTTATTGTTAACTTTTCAGCATTTTAATTTCATTTTACTGTTTTTTTTTGATAAATACAAAATACATAAAGAAGAAAAAAAAGAAATATATTTTGAAAATTCTCTTCTAAAATATCTTTGCAAAAATTAGAATATAATTAAAGTATTTGCATGCAAAAAAATGAATTCAGTATTAAACGGTAACAATGTCAGAAGAAGCAGTCATAGAGATCATTAGAGCCAGGCTCAACAAGCTTAAATGTATAAAAGAACAGTGGTTGGGTCTTCTGAGACAGTAAATATTACATGGAGATTGCGCATTTTTGGTAATATCATCAAGTAAACATAGCATTTGAGTCTGATAAAATCATAAGTGAGTCAACCTTTATGAATATCTATGATAAGAGATCCACTGCAGCAGTGAGACTATAGTGTAACTAAACTTCATAGCAACTGCAGCTACATCCATTCTTCAGAAAGACTCATGCTATCAGACATCAGTGTTGTTATTGGCTTTCCAACTTCAATGCACAAGACACACATTCCTTATAGAAACAGTATACCACATAGGAGAACTGACTGTCAAGTCTCAAAAGAGAGAGAATGAGAGTGAGAGAAAGAGTCAGGCCTATAGACAAAGTGAAGTATTTTTTTATAAAAATATTGTTTAATTATTAATGGTATTCTTTTTACATATCCTCTACTGTTTCCCACTCTTCTATTCTCTTGCTTCCCCTTTCCCATCCCCCCATGGGACCTTCCATCTACTCCTCAAGGAGGTAAGATTTCTCTTGACTATTGAACACAGACTAACATATAAATTTGAGGCATGGCCCATCAATTCCTTCCTGCATCAAGGTGAGCAAGGCATCCTACCATAGTGAGTGGGCTGTCAAATAGCCAGTATATGTAACCAGGGTAAATCCTGGTCTCATAGCATAACATATGCATTTTATACATGATAAAAATACTTTCAGGAAAGATAGTTTCATACTAAATCAATACATAAAATAAATACTTCTCTTAATATTATAAATGAGACTCAGAGCCAAATATCAGGAAAAGGCTGAAATATCAGAGAGAGGAAGCACCACAGTCAATTCTCACCCAGCTGTCTTGCAACTTCCTCAGCCTTGCTCCTGCTTGCTTCTGCCAGTCGCTTTTGTCAGTTGCTTTTGTTTTTTTGTTGGGGGAGGTGGCTAATAAGCTTTTATATACCCTATCCCATCTAGGTTAGGATTAAAGACATGTAGCCTTGAACTCACAGAAACAGAAGAAGTTTTGTCTTTGGAGTTATGTGATTAAGGGTGTAGGTCACTACTCCTGGCTTTTCCTGTGCTGGGATTAAAGGTGTGTGTGACTGATTTAGTTGTTTATTTTGTATTTAAGGTTTAAAAATTTTTTGAGCTGTGTGCCTAGGATTTGACTGTGTGTTCTCTCCCCAATATTCAGGTTTTATTAAATATGTAATATATATCCACACTTCACTGTATAATAATCATAAAAATTGGGGAAAAATCAGATTGAGAATAGATTCATAAAAGCCAAACAAAACACATCTCTCAATCTAGAATAAAGGCAGCCAAAAAGATTGAAATCTACAGGTCAGAGAAGATGGCTTCATGGTGAAAGCATTAATAGCACAAGAAGGCCTTGTATTGAGATTCCCCAAAGCCATATAGAGATAGAAATAATAGAATATCTTCAGTTCTAGTGCCTCTATGGGGAGATGAAAGGTAGACATAAGAAATTACCCACAGATTGTAAAATATCTAATCTAGCATTCACAGCATGAAAAACAACAACAAAATAAAACAAAAACAAAAACAAAAAAAACAAGGAACCACATATCTAACAAGGAAGAAGGCAGGTAATAAAGAGATTGTCATTTCACATCCGCAGCATGCCATGCCATGCTACTTGTATAACCACGCTACTTGTATCACACACACATGCACAGAGTTGTTGTTTATTATTTTTTATTTAGTTTTTTGTATGTTAGGAGCACTGGCCTAAAATGTTATCTTAATTGGTTTTACTGAGTAATTTTTATAGTTCAGGAAGGTACTATGTACATGTTTTAGAGTTTCTGTTGCTATGAAGAGAAATTTTACCATAGAAACTTTTAAAAAGTGAAACATATAATTGGGGCAGACTTATAGTTCAGAGATTTCATTCAATTTCATTATGCTGGGATGCATGGCAGCATGCAGGCAGAAATGGTGCTGGAGAGATAGCATCAAAAACCTCAAAGCGTACTTCCAGTGACATACATTCTCCAACAAGGCCAAACCTACCAGTAATGCCACTCCAAAAGAGGGAGCCTATGGGGGGCATTTTAATTCATAGTACCACAGCACAGTACAAAAATTGAAAAACAGCCTTCTGACCTAGCTGTGAAGTATATAAGCTACAATAATGCCTGATCTGATACAACAAATGAAACATGCAAACAAATTTTAGGGGAATAAGTAACCACTTTCTGATTTGATTTAAGGCTTAATTCATGAGATGTAACTAATATGTGGAACTGTTAATATGAACAAGAATATGTGATTATAAGGAGAACCTACTATTCTTATTCTGCTAAATGGGCAATTTGACCCCCTGATAGACATTCAACCATAATTTTCAAATAATAGAACTGTACTAGAAGGAAAGAATTACTGTTCTAGCCAGTTATTTTGGAAGACCTGATACATCATCAAAAAGTCTCTCTGTAATTATCAAAATGAAGGAATTTTTCAGATAAATAATAAATCTGTAATTTGATCATATTTCTTTCCAAATTAATGTTGAGACTGCAGTTAAATCTATTTATACTGTTCTCTCACTGTTGGTATTTAAGGCAAGCAGACTCAGATAATTATGTGCCCTTAGAGTAAGATGAACATGTCCTAATACTTACATGACAATGAAAACTTGTGAGTTAATCTTCTAAAGACAAGAACACATCCTACTTTAAATCTGTTAATGATACAGAAAGACAGAAGATCCTTTCCCATGACAATCTGGAGTTTGAGATCAGCATTTCCCAGAAAGGCTGAATCCTGTCATCAGGCCAATATCTCATTCTGACCAAAACTATCTGTTTTTAATATCCTGAATCTATTTACTATCTTTTTCCAGTATAACAAGATAAAAAATTATAAAATATTGCACATTACACACTATCTATATGATCTCATATAACCTTCACAACATGTCAGGGATATTGGTTCTTTTCCCATGAAAGAAAAAAAAGCATATAGATTTCTATGAACTTAATACATAACCCCAAAATGTCAAATATTGGAGCCTGGATACAGAAATAAAGTTAATATGGGACTGTGTGATTAAGATTCTAAGTTGTGAATGTAGCTTTTCTATTATCTTACGTTGAAAGCATGTACCATACATACTGAGTCAAGATGAGAATTCTACAGCAGGACACATAGTAAAGACTTTTAGCTTTGTGAAACAGATGGTGTTTGATGGAATTATTGAAAGACTGCTAGGGAATGAAAGCAGCCAGCCATGAAGAAGTGGATGCAGCTTTACCATTAAAACATTACTTTTAAAACAGCTGGCTAGATTTGTTTGACCTGTGGGGGTAGAGTTTGTTAAACATCACTTCACACCCTTCCACAAAATACACAGTTTGGTAAACAATCAGTCAACTAAAAATTATTTTATACCATAGAGAATTCATTCAGATTACAAACATTCTATAGAAGGTTCAAAAGCTATTTATGAATCCATTCCTCAAAGTTAAGTGAGAAACAGTCTCAGTACTGGCATTATCAAAGCCAGAGACTATCTCAGTGAATCCAAGGGTATAGTAGGCAGCAACTTCTGCTTTTTTCTTTATTGATGTAACTATGCTAACTTATACAATTTATCTCGTGCAATACAATTTTAGAAGTCAAATGTTTACCTTTTAAAGGTCTCAAAGCAAAAGAGTAAGAAATATGTTACTATTTAGTAAATACTAAGAAATAGATACACAATGCATGTATGGTGTCTAGTAGGAATGTGTCACATAACTAGTAAGCTAAAGATTAACTAGTTAGAAACAGTTCATTCAATATATTTTAGCAAAAGCAAGTTTTGTCAAAACAGAGAGGCATCTTTAAATACTTAACAATATTGATGAAGCTTTGAAACATAAAGTGAAATATTTTGGTCAAGAGTTAAAGTCATAAACCATAGTTCAATTGAAAGTAAGTGACCAATGAAGGACCAATAGCCTCTATTATAATTATTTTTTGATTCATCTAAATTTATGTCCATCACTGCCTACATACAAACTGATTTATAAATGTATTTGTGTAGAGATATATTTAAAATAGATGTATATGTTAATCACATTCTTAGAAGTGCAAATTCTAATCATTAAATTATAACAGATAATTTTATTTCATTATTTGAGTTTATAATTTTTTGGTATAGCTTTTAATAAGATTGTTAGATTTTTCAAAGTCTCCAGATAAATTTTCATGCATACTTTCTTTGAATTTACAAATATGCTAGTAATACAATGTTAAAGTAAAATTGGTGTGTTTGTAAATTTAAATTATTAAAATCCACAATTCTTATAATTGAAAAGGTAAGTGTGTGTGTGTGTATACACCTTATATAGAAATTTTCTACTGTATTTCTTTTGCCTCCTTGCACTATTTTATACTGATTTGTGACACACTTAGTTACTTAATGAGACAGAACATGCTTGAGTGTTTAATGCTATTCTTCTTTGATAGATTAGCAAAGCAAGAAAAGTAAGAACATTTTTTCTATCCCTTGCTAAATTCTCAGGTACTAAAGCAATATATGGGATACAAAATAACTTCCTAAAGAAATATGATCAAATCAGTTAGATGATCACCCCCATTAGTTGTAGCATAAACAGAAGGAAAAAAAGTGTGCTAACAAACTAATTGAACAAACAATCTTATAAGGGTTGACAGTTTAATTCTGAGGATAATGTTTACATTTATTTCCTGAAGATGTCCATCTGATTTGTCATTCTTTGAGGAAGTGCACCAAAGAGAAAAAAATGTGTCTGTGTAGATCCTGCACTGTATAAGAGAACTATCAGTCTTTCACTGCGGTAGGTTGAAATCATGGTGCACAAAATGCTAAATTAAGTTTCTTTCTCATAGAGTATAAGTAGATTACTATTCTAGAATACTAGATAAATAATAATAATTGTTTATGTTTTATATAAAGTAGTTACACTTGTCAAGAGTGCTTTTCTACCTATTAGATTTTAAACTTATAAGAATAGAAGTTGGTGAAAACTGCCAACAACCTTTTCCATTGTTCAAATGTGGGCATTCAGGATGAGAAACATTGAGATGAGATCTTAGGTTGCATAAATCTTATTGATTTGTTGTGGTCATCAGATAACCTTGTTCCATGACAAAAACAGGTTTGTGATATACACAAGATATGTGATTCAGCAACGAAAACATGGTTAAGCAATCACTTATCATACTAAAGGATGAAAATACAACCAGAATATATTGATGAGTTTTATTAATCAGAAGAGTAGCATTGTTTTTGTTAGGGAAACAATATATCGCACAAAATCACAGTCCTTCCAGCCACATCATTATTGACTGTTTTTCCAACACCTGGGTATACTAATCTTTATGGCTACATATGAAAGTGGCACTGTAACATAAAAAGTTTGTTTTGAGAAATCACACCATATAGATGATAGAAGGCAATTCAGAACAAGTCTCATTTCCTTTCTCTTATAATACTGTACAGTATCCATTAAATTTATATAAGATAGACCTTTACCATATTATCAATTCCAGTTATTATGTTGTTTTGTTGAAAAAGTATAAACTAAAATCTTTTGTATGCCTAAAAAAATAGGAGGTCTGACAGAAATTTTTTATCAGTAACAGAAAAAAGGTTGGTTTTGTAGAAATTCTTTGTTTTTCAACAGTTTCTGTCTGTGCCTTGACCTAAAAGGCAAACATCTAACTATGAAAGTTACAGCCATATGCTAAGGGTGGCTGAGGAATAATGCTACCTCCCTACCTGCTCCACTGCCATTCACTCTCCTCCCAAACTCTTAACTGATTGAAGTTACCTTTTTATCTAAGAACGAAATTTTATCTAAGAGTTAATTCATTTTATTCAATTTGTTTAAAAGATTTCTTTATCTATCATGACTAATACTGTTTAAGTAATACTTGTACAGAAAAATAAATAAACAATGTGTTATAAGCTCCAGTCAGTGACTGAGAATTAAGTCAGCATCTGGTTGTACTAAGGTTAAGGTTTTGATAGAGAGTAAATTAGTTTATAAATTTGAGAGTATGAGTTAGTTTTACAGCTTAATGATGAGATGACTGTGCCCAACCTGGACCTAAGGTCTTAATCTCACATTACATAATTGTATCTTTAGAATAAATATGTAATTACCTCTACATCAGACTTTATACAGAAAAAGATGCTTAGAGAGACCCAAACATGTCCTTGTATTGGGTTCTACATGTACATTTGCAATTGTTCCAACATGCTGCCTTGATTTCACACTTAGAATCTATGGTCACTGTTTGTTTTTTTTTACAGAAGTTTTGTAAGCATCATCAAAATCTTTGAAAGACATTTTGGATGTTCATCTGAGTGTTATGAATTTGAATGCTTCAAGAAGGCTTTCCTTTGACTGTGTGTTAAAGACTCAAAAGAAATGATTCCATAAATATTATACTTTTTGATGACCTTAATAATGGAATATATTCTAAAAGTAGTCCTTGACAATTTCTCAGAAATGTTCTTTAAGACAGAATCTTTTTTTTAAGCTGTAGTTTAGTCCTACTTTACCCTTCTGGATGAGAGTAATCCAGTCTTCATTACAAATTACAGTTTATTACCTTTCTCAGTTAATTCCTTTAAAACTTCTTTTATATCCCAGTGTGCTTATGCATGCTTTTAATCTCAGTATAAGGGAGGCAGAGGCAGGTGTATCTCTGTTAGTTAAAGGACAGTCTGGACTACATAGTGAATTCCAGGACATACCAAGCTATATAGAAAGATCCTGTTTCAAAATAATAATAAAAATTTAACAATATACTAAAAATTCTGAAATTATTATATGTTAATCCGTAGAACAGCTCTTTAGTATTCTTCCTTTAGCATCTGGAGTAGTTGAAATCAAAGATATATTTCTATGGGTTTAGAGTCTGAAATGTCACCACATGCTGAGGCTAATAATAACACATAATAATAACTGCTGTGAAGGTTGTTACCCTGTCAGTCCTATTTTTATTTCATTTAAAAATAATAATTTCAGTGTCCGTTGCTGTGCATCTGAGTACATTTACAAATCAAAACCATATTTTACATTTATAAAACGCAAAATATCAACACCCAGATCATTCAGAGCATAAGAATCATTCTAAATGACTGCCTGGAATGCTAGCAAAGAAAGACAGTGATTTGTAAGTGGTTGAGAGATAATATGAGATGTCAGTGGAGAGGTGATTTAGAAGCTCAAAGATGTGGGTAGTTTTGGAATTCATCTGGCTCAAGTTTAATGATGCTGAATTAGTATTTCTCCCTCCTCAGCAACATAAGTGACCAGAAAATATAAATATAAAATAACTGTATTTCTAGTATTTATCTCTGTTGACAGGAACTTCATTCAGAGACATTCCATTGGTTTTGTTTTAATTAAATACAAAGCTAATTATTGTTTTTCTGATGATTTTATGTTGTGGTTAAATTGTGTTTTCAAAAGATCAAGTTCTGTTTCTGAACACTTTGATCTATGTCTTTAGTTTGTGGAACTGTCTTAATTTGAGTTTTTATTGCTGTGAAGAGACACCATAACCATGGTAACTCTTAAGAGATAAACATTTTGTTGGAGTGGCTCACAGCTTCAGTGTTCCAGTTCATTATCATCATTACAAAAAGCCTGGTGGCTTGTAGGCAGATAAGTTGCTGGAGCTGATAGTGCTCTATCTTGCAGGCAACAAGAAGACAACGGACATACTGGGCAGTATCCTGAAGATAGGAAACTTCAAGCTTATTCTCACAGTGAAACTCTTTCTCTGTCAAAGCCATATCCACTCCAAAAAAGCCATACCTCCTAATATTGTCACTCCCTATGAGATTATGGGTGTCAATTAAATTAACACTACCACAGGAAATCTCTATCTTGCCCTCTCCCCTTGTGTATGTGTGTGTGTGTGTGTGTGTGTGTGTGTGTGTGTGTGTGTGTGTGTGTGCGTGTGTGTGATGGTTCAGGCAACCCCATAAAGGAGAAAACATACTTGATAATAAAAATCCTCAATGTTCAAAACTACCTGTAATTCTACTATACCAAAGAGGCAAGTTCACTGTCAGTGATATTTTCTATGAAGTTATTGAAAGTAGGAGGATAAGAGTGTGTTTGTTGTGTGTATAGATCCAGTGTTTTTATTACTAGTCCCCACACAGATGCTTCATTATATCTGATATTATAGTAGACACTCTCCATCCAGCCCTTTTCCTCCTCCTCACACTTCACTTTCTTCTAGGAACTCTAATCAGTAGATCATTGTTATAGAATTTTAGAATCACATCTTTTCCTCTTTGAAATACTCTTTATTGCCAATGTTCCTTTCAATAACACAATAATCTATTTCCCAACTTCTCAGGTTAAATACTGTCAATGTTCCTTTCAATAACACAATAATCTATTTCCCAACTTCTCAGGTTAAATACTGTATTATATAATCTCAAAATATCATAAATTATTTCATCTATTATCTTTAAGCCATATCAGTCATTTTGTTTTACATTTATTCAATAACCATTTGTCTGTAAATGTAGATTATATACTCAATGGATCACTTGTCTTGTTTTGCATGTATGCACACAACTGATTTCAAATTTAGTTAATTGGAATTGGTAAGTAAATACTAATGAATAAACAATTGAGTAGATTGCTAAAATGGGAATTGAATTAGTAATTTCAGGAAGAAAATTTAGGTGATTTGTTGACAATATATTTGATTAACTGAAAGAACTCAATCCTAACTGCTGCTAAGTCTATTTTCACATGTCTGTGTATACTACTATACATGTATTTATGTGTTTGTGAGTTAAGAGAATGTGGATAAATGTTGACAGAAGTGAACTGTCAAATGTAAATCTAAGTGCATAGACTTGTGTATCTGGTGAGACAACTGATAGCATATCACCTTAGATAATTTGGTTTTCTCTTCCCCTTCTGGCTCAAAGAGAGAAACCATTCCAGGTTTCCAAATAAATGGAAGTTTAACTACTTAAAGCACTGAACAAGATAGGTTTAGATTCAGAGACAGGAGGCATTGTTCAGAGTTTTGGTGGGGTAAGTAAGAGATAGAATAAGGAGATATGGACAAAATAAATACATATAAAACTGTCAAGAGAAAGGAACTATCAGACAATCCTAGCAGTGCAACCCCATGAAACACAGCAGTTAAGTATGGGAAGATACACATAAAAGTGAAAATGTCAGCACTCAAACAGCAGTGACCAAAAGCCTATTTTGACTAAAGGCTCATCAACAAAAAGTCATGGTACTGTAAAACGAGAAAATTTACGTGGGTTAGTGTGGTCATATATCTTAAAAAAATTACTAATACTACTTTTCTAGGCAAGCATATTTTATTACTATATTTTAAATCTCATCCTATACCCACAGACAAGTGTAGCAAACACCCCTCATAAAAGAAGTTTCTCTTTACAGAAAATGAAGAGAGACCATCATGGTAAATCACAGCTGGGACAATGCAGAGATCAAAGAACATAATGTACCTAGATCTAACATATTGAAACCTTTACAAAAGAAACTTTGGCAACTAAGGTTCATGGAATATTACTGGAGGAAGGGGCAGAAGCTAACGAATGTTGGGTATATTACATCGTAAGGACTACAGAGAGAATTGAGGGAGTAGGTATGTAGAACCAACATTCATAAGGTAAGTACATAAATAGGCCTAGACATTCAGCAATGGATGCTAAGTGGGACTCTATACTATATTTATACTATGAGGAGTTCATTTTAATCCAAAGTTAGAGAGGAGCAAAATTTGTCCTATATACATACCAAACAAAAGAGTTTTGTCCTAGAATGAAATTAAATATAAGTTACATAGTCATATTAGTACATAATAATTATGAAAAGTTAGGATTTTTTTTTATTAAGATTATGATATTACCACATCCTTTTGTGTGACAGACTTTTCTTGGGAGATTCAATACACACATTTATTCACCACAGAAAGGTAGCCCATGACAGGTTAAAGCACAGATACCACCAACTGCCAGTTTGGTGAACAAGTAAGTTTTATTTGAGTTGCAAGAAAATGGGTTAAAGGTTACTTTCAAGAGCAGAAATGACTCAAAAACAGCTATATTACCATAGCCCGCACAGAACATTGGTGATGGCTCTAAACAATTGATACCCAGATAACTCAATAAAAGACTTGGTTTTTCTTTGTTTAATTTGGTTGGTTGTATTTCTTTTCTTTTTTTCTTTGTTTTTTTAAGTGGCATGGTAATATTTTTTATTTTGGTGTTGCTAGGGGGTGAGCCATGGCCTCACACTTGCTAGGGCAAATGTTTTCCACTTACCCACAATCTTGAGTCCATATTTTAACATTTTTGAACCTGGAGCATCTTCAGAAATCATAAATATACAAAGTAAGACTCAGCATGCTGTTAACCCTCTAGATATTATATTAATCTAGTTAACTTAAAATTATTAATTCCTATGAGGATAGAAAAACAGATAAGTTCAGCTCTGTATTTAGGGTTTTATAGTTGATTTGATTGCCTGCTTTTATTAAAGATGCAAACTATATAGATGTATTCTGCTTTTAAGTAAATCCATCATGCTTATTTCCAGATATTTGTTTTATGAGATAACTCATACTATTCAGACTCCATAGTGTGCTTTTTTCCATTAGTGGTTAAGCATATTTCACTGTTTTACTTTAAAATTGGATTTTATATAAAAGTTAAATTTTTCTGGTTAGAATACCCAAGAATATATACTCCACTACTGCAGTATGATGAATTTCTTTTCTTTTTTTCTTTTATTATTATTATTATGAACAAAGAAGTCACACTTTCTAACCTTGAATATCCTTACTCAAGGTCCCCTCCCTTTCCCACCACATCAGGTCATTCTTTCTTCTCCACAAATCCCCATCCCTTCCCTGGGCAGGCTGCAGGCTCTCCCATGGTCCCACTGCCCCAATATTGCTTAGTTCGGTCTCCACTCCTGGCAGAAGCAGTTTTCCCCCTTCTCCCTCAAGAGTGAGTCGGGTGTCTTTTCTTTTCTTTTATTATTTGGTGATTTTACATCATGCACCCCATCAAACTCAGTTATCAGTCCTCTCAGTTTCATACCCACTATTATGATCTCTCCATTTACAAATAAACTCATTTACTTACTGGAGCATAATTAAACTCCCTGTGGCCAGCCCCTTAAAGAAAACGAGTCCTTCCGCACCCATACCCATGCCAGAGGCCATCAGTGCAGAAGTGAAGTATTATGTCATTCAGCTATATACTAGCCTTGAGCTCCTTATAAAGAAATGAAGCTGATCTGAGAGAAAGCTACTTTTTAGAATAGAGCTGAGAAAAACACACTGCAATTGCATATGTGCCCACACAATACCAAAGGTGAATGATCTGTATTAGTTTCAAAAAGTACTAGAAGGAAAGAGAAGCCTTAAGTTATACAAGGGATATTGATGCATATTTAATCTAAATTTATTCATAAAGCATTTTCATGGGGAAAAACTAGCTATTACATTTATAGTTACACTGTACTGCTAAATAAGACTTAGGTGAATGAGTGCAAAAATGCATGAGTTACAATTCCTTTTCTTCTGAGAATGTAATTGCCCCCAGTGTGCTATATTTTGTACAGTCATACTGTGAGTTAACAATGGATATATGTATATCAAACTTTTGACTAATATTATTTGATTAGTTTTTAATATTAATGCATGATTCTGTTTTTAGCCATTTTCTCAAGTTAAAATTATAGCTATAATAAATCTTTCATATTAACATTTCAAAAAATTCTTCTAAATCATAATAATACTGCCATCTGTGGTAGGAAGGAATGGGAACACCAAAGAGACATGTGTGAGAAGACAGCACTGCTTATGTTTTCTATTTGAGAACTTCTTTCATGGTTACAATATGTACATATCAAATATATAAACATCTGACAAACTGTAGAATAAAAGAAATCAAAGTCAATGCCACATGGGCAACAAACATAGTTCAGGGAAATAATGATAGATCAACTATAACTAGGTAAATCATATATATAAACTTTTAATACTGATCTTGATTCTTATTAATCTCAAAGAATGATTTGTACTAAGAGGTAAGTCTTATAATAAATGTAAGTTAACAATGGTGTATTTTTTAATTTTTTATTATGAATAAAGTCACAATTTCTATCCTTGTATATCCTTATTCAAGGTCTCTTCCCCCTCCCACCCCCTCTAGTCACTGTCTTCTCCACATCTCCTCATCTCCTCCACAGCATGAGAAGGAGTTCCCAAGGTTCGAATATTGCTCAGTCAGCATCCACTTCTGGCAGAATCAGTTTACTCACCCCACATCAAGACTGAGTCAGGTGTTCCTCTAGAGGGAGTGGGATCCAAGGTGCCACTCCCAGGTGTTTCACATCCAAAGCTGTTCAGGGGTTGTGGTTTGCATCTTGGACATGCTTTGCTCTTTGCTTTTTTTCTTTAGAGTCCACTAATGAGTGAGTACATTCCCCTGCTTATCTTTCTGGTTTTGAGAAACCTCACTCAGGAGGATATTCTACAAATCCATCCATTTGCCTGCAAATTTTAGGATATCATATTTTTTTTAGTGCTAAGTAGTACCCCATTGTGTAGATGGACCACAGTTTGTTAATCCATTCTTCAGTTGAGGGCCATCTAGATAGCTTCCAGGTTCTTGCTATTGGGAATAATGCTGTAATGAACATAGTTGAGTATGAATGTACATCTTTAGGGTATACACCCACAAGTGGTATTACTGGATCCTTGAGGAGATTGATTCCCAGTTTTCTGAGAAAACATCATATTCCATTCCAGAGTGGCTGAACAAGCTTACACCAACAATGGAGGAGTGTTCCCCTTGCTCCAAAACCTCTCCAGCATAGGCTGTAATCTGTGACTTTTATCTTAGCTAATCTGCCAGGTGTCAGGTGGTATCTCAAAGTTGTTTTGATTTGCATTTCTCTGATAGCTAAAGATGTTGAGCACTTTTTCAATTACCTTTCAGTCACTCCTAATTCTTCTGCTGAGAATTCCCTTTTTAATTCTGATCCCTATGTTTTGACTGGGTTATTCAAGGTTTTGGGCTCTAGTTTCTTGAGTTCTTTATATATTTTAGAGATCAGTCCTCTATCACTTATTGAGTTGGTGAAAATCTTTTCTCATTCTGTAGGCTGTCGTTTTGTCCTTTTGACAGTGTGCTTTGCTTTACAGAAGCTTCTCAGCTTCAGAAGATTCCACTTATTGATTATTGATCTTAGTGTCTGTGCCACTGGTGTTATATTTAGAAAGTGGTTGCCTGTTTGTTGGAGGGTAATTCCCACTTTATTTTCTATCAAGTTCAGAGTGGCTGGGTTTATGCTGAGGTCTTTCATCCATATGGATTTGAGTTTTGTGCAGGGTGACAGGCTTGGATCTATTTGGATTTTTCTGCACACTACCAACCAGCTATGCCAACACCATTTGTTAAAGATGCTATCTTTCTTCCATTGAATATTTTGTGCCTTTTTGTCGAAGATCAGGTGTTCATAGGTTTTTGGGTTACTACCCAGATCCTCAGTTTGAATCCGTTGACCCACAAGTCTGTTTTTATGCCAATACCAGGCTGTTTTTATTACTGTAACTCTATAGGGTAACTTGAAGTCAGGGATGGTGATGCCTCCTGAGTTTCTTTTGTTGAGGAAAATTGTTTTGGCAATCCTAGCTTTCCTGTTATTCCAAATGAAATTGAGTATTGTTCTTTCAAGGTCCAAAAAATAGTGTGTTGGGATTTTGATGGGCAGTGCATTGAATCTGTAGATTACCTTTGGTAGAATTGCCATTTTTTTCTTTTTTATTTTGTATTTATCAAAAAAAAAACAGTAAAAAGAATTTAAAAAAAATGCCGAAGAGTTAACAATAACTATACCGAGGATAATAATCATAAGCATGGCTTATCAAGGGTGGAAATGCAAATAAGATTACTACACATATATTTTCTTTGTGTTCAGCTTTCCCTCTGAATTTTTTTTTCCATCCCTGTATATCCTTATTGACGGACTCTTCCCCCTCCCACCACATCTGATCATTTTTCTTCTCTGCAACTCCCCATCCCCTCCCTTGGCAGGGAGCAGACAGTCCTATGGTCACACTGGCCCAACAATGCTTGGATCAGTCTTCACTCCTGGCCAAATCCAGTTTTGTCCCCCCTCCCTCAAGAATGATTCAGGTGTTCCTATAGATGGACTGGGGTTTGAAGGGTCAGTCCAGGGTGTTTCTGATCCCAAGCTATTCAGTGGTTGTGGTTTGCTGCTTGGGCATGTTTGGCTTTTTTTTCTTGTTTGTTTGTTTAGAGACCACTAGTGAGTGAGTACATCCCCTGCTTATCTCTCTGAGTTTGTGATACTTCCCTCAGGAGGATATTCTCCAAATCCATCCATTTGCCTGTGAATTTTAGGATATCATTTTTTCTTACTGCTGAGTAGTATTCCATTGTGTAGATGTACCACAGTTTGTTAATCCATTCTT